>MU228115.1:160920-204805 GCA_018584345.1 Thuja plicata
CACGCTGAAACTTGGCACCTTGTTTTAATTTTCATGTTTTTCTCTTTTAAAAAGAAAACATCAATTCCAAACGCTGACATCCATAGGTCATCTGAAACTTGTGATTGCATGCTATCCGCATGCAAACGTAACTGATCATTAAAGTAAAATTCTGACATGGTGGACAATCCGACAAAATACTGAATAGAAGATATCCGGATGGATGGCATTGATTTTTGCCTTCTATTATTTGAAAGTCCTTTTGCACTATTGCCTCTTGCCTACGTCTTAAATTTGAAAGATTGAAAACAAACCGGTGGCCTTTATAATCACTTCGACACTTATGCAGTTTGATCACAACTACGGCAACTGGCCTTCGGAACTGTCTTTCAAAACTGATTGAAACAAACAATTAGACTCTGGCACTTGGAAAAAAGATTCATTAATCACCATTGCATACATATCCAGAAGGAATTCACCAAATTCATCTTCAGACACTAGATATTACAGTGCAACTTAGCCTCCCAGAAGACTACATAGGTACAACTGCGGAATCACCATAAATCCCCTTCTTATCGACCATTGTAAAATGACAAAATCACTCTCTGAAACTTCGCCATTTGGTCACATAGTAGATTAATATGTAATGAAGATGGTCCCACAATCAGATCTTGAAAACATCTGTCAGACAGAAAGTTATCATTTATGCAAAATGGCCACTCTGAAACTTAACACTTTTCCGCACTACAAACTGAACAAACTGCCTTTGAAAACTGAAGTCATAGGGTCATCAAAAAGATGTTTCAGAAACTCAACCTCTGGATCGTGATTTAATGTCACATGTGGAACATGACCCCTCAGTTGTCTTGTTCTGAAAGCAAACTTCTGAACTGATACCAATTTGCAAGAATAGCATCTTTACACTTTCTGAACCAAAACATAATAAATATGCAGAAATCGGGTTCGGAATCGGCAAAGAAAAGTGATCTACAGGATTGGTCAAGGTTTGGGAATCTTCAAAGGAGTTCATTCCTAGGTCTAAAATACAAATCCAAATTCAATTATTTCTGACCTCGAACGGAGTGCAAATATGGAAAGCACAAAGTATGCCATTTAATTCTGAATTCTGCAATTTCAGTAAAACTTCATTAAACTGGAAACTGAAAGGCTCTGGAAAAGTGGACAAATGGATTGGTAGGAGTTTTTAAATCTTCAGGTAGGTACACTCCTATGTTTACAATACGAGGGACAAGCCAATTATCCAAAATGTTCACCTGGGTATAGACTTTCAAGACCTCGAAGTGGACAACTTACCAATTCTATACTTGAAAACTCAGGAAATCAGAATTAATCACTATCAGAATGGTTCTAGAAAACTTGTCATCTGATTTCATAAAGATTTGCAGACTGGAAAATATGGAGTGTGTGACCATTGGAACAAAATACAAAATGAATTTTCTTAATTGGATAAACTGGTCAAAAGTTATAATGTGTCAAACTATGCTATTCAGATTTCTAGGCAGGACAAAAATGCAGACAGTTCATGAACAACCAACTTTGGGAAGTATGAAAACTTATCAAAAGGATTCAGAATGACCTGAGATTTAAAACATAAGCTCTCTGATATGCATGCTAAACATTCCCAAAGTGATGGCTTATGAAACTCAACCGGGTGTAAGATATTCAGAAGCAAAGTAGGCTCCGGACAACAAATTGACACTTTAGCAAAATGCAGAATTAGGTGACCCCCTCAAAATGACTACTCCCTAAACATGTCAGAACTGGAAATCAGGAGTTGGGACCCACTGCATATATCAAATTAAAGGCATCAAAGCCTCTCCCCAACTTGTATCTCATGAAAATCATCCGGGCACATTTTTCAATCACTCGAACTGAGCCTTCTCACACAAAATTTCAAGTGTACTGACTTTTGCTTGTCTAAAAAATTTAACATGGTCACTCCAAATTTGTTCCAAATTTAGGAGTACCAACACAACCCAAATGAAACCACTGTGAACTCATAATGTCCATAGCATGTACGGAATGTTGTCTTGTGGATATCAGCATCCTCAATCTGTAACTGGTGGTATCCTGACTTAAGATCAATTTTAGAGAACACCTTGGCTCCCTTAATCTGATCAAACAAGTTATCAATGCGTGGCAATGGGTACCTATTTTTTACCGTTACCTTTTTCAACTGTCTATAGTTGATACACAAGCATAATGATCCATCCTTCTTCATGAAGAGGATAGGTGCACCCTAAGGAGAAACACTAGGGCGGATACTCCCCTTTTCCAATAGCTCCTCTAACTACAGCTTTAGCTCACTCAACTCATGAGTAGCCATACGAAATGGTGCTCTAGATATAGGCTCTTCTCCAGGCACAAGCTCTATGAAGAAGTCTATGTCACGCTTCGGTGGCATAGCTGGAACCTCATCAGGAAATACATCAATAAACTCCTATAGTATAGGATGATCCAAAGCCTTGACTTCACTTTCCATACCATCTATCTCATATATAGATACTGCATACATCTGACAACCCTTTCACATACATCACTTCACTTGCATAGCGGATATCATGTGAAGGGATATGGGTCGAGGAATCTCCACAATGTGACACTCCTTGCCAGCATCATCCTTGCAAAGAATGATCTTCTCTCTACAATCAATCTTAGCTCTATGAGCTCCCAACCAGTCCATTCCCAAGAAAACCCTAAAGGAATCACATGTAGGTCAACCGAGGTAATGAACTTCCCTAGGTTTAGTTCACAACCATGACCCAAGGAATCCATAGCTACCCTAGCCCCTGAGGCTTGTTCCACTTGCCAACCTAATGCTTGCTTTATAGCCACTAGACCACAACTCTCAACGAGGAAAGGTGAAATGAAAGAGTCAGTCACTCCTAAATCAAATAATATAGAAATGGAAGTACCCCGAATAGTACCTAAAGTCTCAATGACTATGCCCTGATGCTCTCCCTACCTCTGATCAAGAGCTGTAAACACTCTATGTGAACCTCCTCCTAGAGTAGGCTTTGAGGCTACTAGCCTCTGTGTATAAAATTATGTTTCTCTCTATGGACAATTCACCGCAATGTGGCAAAACTGACCATAGGTGAAACATTCCTTGCCTTTGAAATTGCCTCTCCGATTGGAGGGTGCACTACACTGTTGGACACTCCCTCGACTCGCTCTAGGTTGTGTTCTCTAAGATGGCCGTTTGGACTAATTATGCCTATGGCGTTGTCCACTCCTGATGCTTTTACCACTCTAAGTAGGAGGTATAGCCTTCTGTTGCTACTGTTACTGATGCTAACTCTGGCTCTGGCTTTGATTCCCTTTATAATAACTGGATGGCTTCTTGAAGTTTCCAGTGCCTTGCGACTGGTTACCTCTATAGCCTGCTCCAGAAGCTCCACTAGCCTGACCACTCTATCTACCTCCATCGCCTATAGCCAAATTAGCCTCTAATAGAGTGGCTTTAATCACCACAGCTCATAGGTCTGTAGGCTCAAAGATCTTTACGTCACCTACAATGTGGGCATTAAGTTGTCGTACAAAGTGTTGTACCAACAATGCGGTATCCTTGCTATAACTAGCATACTACTTGTGCTCATAAAAATGATGCTCATACTGCTCCACAGTCAAAGTTAGCTGTCTAATATTATGAAACTCATCAGCTCTTTGCTTCCTCCACTGATCAAATAGGAACCTATCTCTAAAGTTCTCGAGAAAGAGTTCCCAAGTAATGGTGTCCATACGGAGTCCTAGCTTCTGCTCCTCAATCTTCCACCAGATAGCCGCAAAATGTGTCAACTACATCATGACGTATCTCGCTTTAGTATTACTACTAAAGGGATGCATCACGAACACTCTATCCAAAGAAATCAACCAAGTCTCTACCTCTAAACCAGAATCTTGTCTAGCGAAAGGAATAGCCTGTCCTCTCGTCAGATCTCTCATGTGGTTGGCTGCAACCACTACTGGATCCACTGATATAGTCCTCCCATGAGGGCTCCTAGATCTCTCCCTCTGTCTCTCATCCTACTGGGAGTGATGAGATTCCTCTCGCTCCACTCTAGCCCTCTTAGGAAGGCAATCTAGGATAGCCTGAAGGATCTGCCTAGTATTCATACCCCTAGACTCATCCTGATCCTGTCTCCTCTGTTCACCCCTATCCTAATGCTGCTCACTCTCCTATCTAACACTAGTGGAGGAGCTAGCCTGTTGACCTCCCCCATGGGAACCAAACCTACCCCTACCACAGCCTCTAGATGCTCGTGTCTTAGGCATAATTACTGAAACAAATAGAGATAGATACAACATTCACCACATAGCTCGAAACATAAACTAAAGAATGACTAAACCATAAAGCAATAATTTAAAAATAAATGTGTAGTATGTCTATGTTTTAGTTTCTAGTTCAAGCTAGACACAACCTAATGGGCATATAATTCCCAGAGCTCCCAGTGTAGAAACTAGAGCTCTAATACCAAATGTAACACCCCCCATACATGTATGTTTTTTTCTTATTTTATGTTTTTTTTTAAACTTAATTAAAATTTACTTAATTCGGTTTTTTAATTAAATTTTAATTTATGATTAACATTAGGTGTTAAATAATATATATATAGTATTAATTTTAATTTACACACACACACACACACACATATGTTAAATTTAGTTTTTAAATTCATATATATATCAATGTTTAAATAATGAACCATTACTAATTTTTAGTTAATGGGATGATTAATTTTAATTAATAAAGGATTATTGATTTTAGTCAATATAACTCATTGTTTTAATTTAGTATCATGGGAGATAAGAATTTGTAAGTTGGTTTGTACTTTAGATGAACTTAAAAATGGCTATTATTTATATATGTAATGTAGTTGTTTTGCAATTAACCAGTTTATGTTCTATTTAAGTACGAAATAGTTGATGCATGCTGAAATGAGCTCCATATAGGAATATTTATAAATATGATGGATTTATAAGGTGTGTAATTGGAATAAGAAAGAGAAATAATAATTAGTTGGATTTAATGAATTATGGGTTTTATTAGATTCTGAATTAGGTAATACTTCTAGTTAAGTTATAGGTACATGATTACATGCTTATAGTTTATTCTCCTTTCCTTTAGGACGTTTTGTTTCTATGCACCTGTATGGTTCTCTTTTGCTTATATATGGTATTATGGGGGCATTAGTTGACCTAGGATGTATACAGAGGCTGGGGGGAGTGTTTATATTTCTGTTACTTCATGGCGTGTGTGTTATCAGATATTACCCTAAACTGACCATGATGACCCCTATGATTTTGCTATCTATTTGTGTACCTTTGTGACCGTTCCTGATTGTGTGGGATACTGGATTTGGGGTACACTAGGGTTGTGAACTATTCTAGATCTGTTAGGATCTCTGAGCCTAGGTTAGGTTACCTAGATGTGTAGTAGGGGGTGGCTTGCAATAAGTTTTGTGTCTGTAAGTGACTTTTGGATTGCTTATTGTGGAGTTTCTTAATAAGTGATAACTAGAGACATATTTGGGGATATTAAAATGGATTAATAAGATGTTTCCTCACCCATGCTTGAGTGCTAGTATAGGCTAAGGTGGTGTTAAGAAGATGTTATCTGCCCTACGAGGTACCTGACATAGTTAGTGACCTTGTCAGTATGAGAGGACATTGGCTCTGTGTATGGTCACTTAGGTGCAGGAATCCATTGTGATTATCAGGGCTGACCTTAAGGGTTAGACGTACATGATGAAACCTTCCTTTAAACATGCTAGATTTCCTACATTGTCAGTTGCCTTTGGATTAGTGAGTCTTACCTTTTTTGATGATTTGTACACCAAATTAGAGAGCTTTCAGGATCCCTTGCTTAGTGGTTTTCCTCCTTGGTATTGGATATCCGACTGGGATCTATTGTTATCTCCTCAGCATGGTGGGGTGGACCTTTGTGGTTCCACACAGACAGGTGGTAGTGATTCTTTACCCATTGAGATTCAACGTCCTTTTACCAGGTGCTTGATGGTGTCTTGTAGATGAGCTTTCTGTTACTTCATCATTTATTATGTAATTTTATTATTGTAAATCTTGTATTAGAGTATCGCATGTGATACCTAATCTGGAAACTGCAATTAAGTAGTTTAGAGTGATTACCACATACCCTGTGACATGTGCAGTGGATGTGAGTTTATGGTGGTTTCATGGTTATCCATGAGGATTGTAATTATGGTTATGTAAGTTGTATTTGTTATGCTTAATCAGATGGAATCTTTTGTTCTATTGTTAGTTGTGTTTTGCTTTAAGTAATTCAACATCAAGGAACCCTTGAGTCGTGTAATCTATGTCAGTGTAAGACATGTGTATAAGTGGTGATTGCTTCCACACGAATGTATGTATCTTTATGTTAACTTAAAAAAAAAATTATTCAGCACACATAGTGACATGTACTAGGTTAATCTCTCTTGGGTTCCCTAGTGGAGCATTACACCCACCATCTTTTAAGATCGTTGTCCTTGGAAAAAATATGTCACTTTATGACAGTAGGAATGAGGGGGTTTATGCTAGACTACCACTTCCTGACTGATTACAGTGTCATGGCCCTTGTCAATGACCAGATTTGTTAATTTCTCTTGTAGTTGTTCATGGCATTGCTCTTTAATGCATCCTCTTCTCTTTGCTACATTTTTGTAATTGTCCATTTGGTAATCTCTATTACTGATACTCCAAAGCATATCATGTATTATTATTGATTGTACTTCCATCAAGATGCTTCTACTTTATCTTTTGTGTACTTGATCACACTTTCTAAGTAGGACATGATTATTTATTTTCATTCCATAATATTGCATTGCTATTGTGTAGATGTAAGAATTTTCCTATGGCTTTTGTCCTTTATTTTCATGTTGTTCCTTATCATCATGTATCTGGAATGAACACTTTATTATTTGTTGTTCTTTTATTGCATATTTGTTAGTTGTCGGCATGTTGGGATCAAGCCTTGTAGGAGCCCACATGATCCCACATGTTAATTAATAAAATGTATTTATCTATTCCAGCACATGAAGAAAAAGAGTTAGATAAAAATAATGGATCTCTAGTTTTGATATTGGTGCTAGTTATTCTACTTCTCTAATGTTCATATGACTTGGTAGCTAATTTTGTGTTATATGAGGGAAGATTTTATGTTTGTAGGTAGGGTATATGTTGAGGATAAACATCCCAGCATCTAACACAATTTTTCCAATCTCTTTTAGGTACACTTAGAGAGAGAGAGAGAGAGAGAGAGAGAGAGAGAGAGAGAGAGAGAGAGAGAGAGAGAGAGAGAGAGGCAAGTGACAGTGTGAAAAGGCAAAGCATAAAAATATGTTCTTAAACTGCGCAATCAAAGGAAATGACATATATTTTTCCTAATCCTTCCCTATAATTTATTTACAAATGCACAATATTTTGTTGTATAGGACTTGATAAGCTATGCCCACGACTTGTGCGCCTTTAAGTTTTCTATCTTGTCAATGAAACAATGCTTACAACCATGCAGACTTTTGTATAAATCTTTTAGCAGAATAATGAGATAATGTATAAAATATTATGAGATATCTGATAAGCATTTTACTTTGTGTCTCTTTCAATTCAGTAAAATATCTGAATGGAAAACTAAATTCTTGTACATTAATGAGAACACATTAGATCATGAAAGTGAAATTTTTTGATAAACTCCAGTATATGCAATGCTATAAGAAAGACATGAATGAATCAAATGTCACACCTTAAAATGAACATAATTGACTTGGATCCACCAATTTGAGCCATGGGTGAAAAATGGTAACCTTTCTAGCAATTTTTTCTTTCTTGCTAAGTACATGAGAACTCTATTAGATATTGTTGGCACCATTTTGGTCTTCAGGTGACTGAGCCACAGACTTTATCACCATATCGCGACCTCCAAATTCTATTATTTCAAAAAAAAAAATCTTCATTTCACAAGCTCCAAATCTATCCTTGAAAAATAGTAAAATCACCATTTTGCAGGCTCCAAAATCTATCCTTGGGGAACAAAGAAATTGTCATTTCCCAAGCTCCATTTCTGCCTTCAACGAAATAGAAAAAATATAGGGTTTTGTCAAAATTTTGATGAACATAATATGTTGATTCGACAATAGTTTGTCGACATGTCACCAAATAGGCTTCATAAATGGAGTCAAATCTTGTAGTTCTGACCCTCAGGGGTTTAATAACAATATAAGGTATAAAACTAAAAATCCCTAACCAAGGTTTAACAAATATGGTTCATAGAAATATACCTATATAATGTTTTGAAATAAAATCCTTATTAAATAGAATAATGATGTATGTTGCATACAATAAAGACCAATTTAAAATGATAGATAAAAATGTAAACAACACAATGAACCCGCGAATGGACCATGTATCAAGATTAATGTCAAAGCATGTATAGACTAACCAATATAGAAAAAATACTAAATTAGAAATAAACAAATAACTAAAAGAGAACTAACTGGGAAAAAAATAATGAATCAAAGTCACCTAGCTGAGTCTCGACATGAAAAAAATCTTCATAACCATGGATACAATCTTTCTGCAAACTATCTCTCAATCAAAATATGTTATCCTTCACTATGGCGATGCTATAAAAAAATGCATTTCCATTTCTTCGAGCTAGGATTCCCCATCTCAAATGAGATAGGGTTTCAAATGAAACCAATTCATTTTAACACAATAATATTATTGAATTCTTCAATATGATAACCAAAAGAAGTAATAACACCTAAAATGGTGCTCGATATGAACCTTACATAAATGCTCTTAACTGCAAATAAATTCTAGTTTTTTCACCTCTTTCAAGAATAAAAACAAAGTTTTCAAATATGAAGGAAAAGCTAGGGGCTGACCAAAATATCCTAGCAAACATTATTTTGCATATACCATGGCTTGTGATAAAAAAAATGCTTACCTTATCCATCTTATAAACATACCAATATGTTTCGCAGAAGACTTCAATATTGACATGAATAAAATTATTGATTTTAATAAAGTACTCATTTAATTCAACCTGAACCAAATGCAAAAATGATATCATATATCACTGATAAAATTGACTATTACCGAGTTAGTATTTTTTTAAAAAAAATTTGAATTATGAATCAGATTACAATGCTTGGTGTGATACCTGTGGTATTGTCAAGTTCAATATAAAAACTAGAATATTAACAACAGAATTGCAAGCCAAAATGTGATCCATTCTATTTGAAATTGGAGTTTATACAAATATGATGGATCCCAAGGGTCACTAGATCATCTTTGGAACAAAATGAAGAGTCCCGATTATGTTTATTACAAATAAACTATTAAAAACTTCCAATAATATAAAAAAACTATATATAAACATAGGCCCACTTGGAGAAGGCATAACTTTCTAGTCCTAGCTATGAATTGCAAACTATTTACTCTGTTGGAAATGTCTTCAATAAATGTCCTCCATGAGGAATATAGGCCCTAAAATCCCCCAAAGACCCTCAAAAATGTAGTTTACTCAAACATAAAATTATTGATAAATTGGATTTTAGTATTTTCCCAATTCCATCCTGATGATTTTTCATCAAGGACAACAAATATATGGGATCAACACATTCCCCCTTTGTCCTTGGTTGCAATAATACTATCCATCACCATGTCTCACCCTTTTTTTGTCAAAAAGGGCAAAGAAAATAGACATGATGTGTTGTAAAAAACCCATAGTGTTGAATTAACATAGAGAAAACTAGAACCAGATCCACTGATATATAAATCCATAACCAAAATGAAGAAGCATATGAAAAAAACTTAGAGCTCACAAATTAGAATACAGTGAGAAATATCATAAATAGATAGCTACAAGATTTGAAGAAATCTCATAGCTAATAAAATAATAGTCATAGTGCATCATAAAATATCAAGGACAACAAAGTATTACTCTTGCAAATATTCACCTGAATAAAATAGTGTGTTGAAACAAAATAAATCATCATTGTAATGTACAAATTCCATGAAGGAATCAACCATTTGTATACTCAATATAATGACTAGTGACTTAGAGAGTGAAAAAATAATGTAAACTATTATTCCATGTGTAAATCAAAGAAATATTGATTGGAGATCTTTAGTTGAATTAGCATCAAACTGGAATCTAAGTGAAATACCAAGTCAAGTCCTAAAGAGCTATAGACTTTAAGCTTGAATCAATCTGAGGGATGAATCAATAAATAGCTAAAAACTTCCCCTCACTAAAATACTATAGTGATTATGCCCAAGAAGAGAGATGGATAACTATATCTACAACTTGATACTTTTTAGAAACATAATCTAAAATCAATTCGTTAGGTAAGACTTTTTCTTGAAGAAAATGGTATTTCATATCAATATGTTTTGTTTGAGAATGCTCAACTCGATATTTAGAGATGTTTATAGCACTTGTATTGTAAAAAAACATATGCATATGCATAGGAACATGAACTTAAATGTCTTTCAAGGTGTGAGTCATCCAAATAACCTAAGTACAACTAGATACTTCTTTAATATACTATACTTCAGTAGTAGAGAAGTGGTGCAGGAGCACCTAGATAGGGCTAGAAAGGAACCTAGGGATTCTATTTTTTTTTTGGATTGTATTGGTCCTAGGAAAACCACTAGTTCAATAAGGGGACTAAACAAGTCCTAGTGTGAAGTGTGTAACTTTAGGATGCCTTAATAGGTCCTTAGTGACCTTATTTGAAAGATTGTCCACATTAGGTCAAATAGGGTGTTTTATGCATTATGATGTAAAATTGGACAAGTAAGGGACTTGAGGTCCTATTTCAATGTTCTAACACCTTAGATAGGCATTTTGGTAAGTTTGGTGGACTTATGACCAAGTTTGGATAGAAAATCCAAAAAGATGTAAAAGTTTTCAATGTTGTCATTGACAACATTGACAATATTTGGTGCATGATTGCAACTTGAGAAATTTGTTTCATAACTGTCTAAAACCATTGATTTTGTGCCTTGGTAAACTACTTAAGGATATCCTTGACCTTTTTAATGGGTTGGCTTAATTTTGTCAGAGTGTGTATGGACTGGAGAAGTGAAAGAATAGTTACAGTTTCTTATTTTTGGAGCATTTGGTGTTTTAATTCATTGAATCACTTATTGTAATCCATGGAAGTGTTAAATTAGGTTTTTTTAAGTGTCTATGTGATGTTGGATTTCTGTTTTGTAAGATTTTAGTTAGTCTTGTAAATTATTTTATTTTTTGTCCAGTCGCTGGTCTGAACCAGGCAAGTGATGAAGATGGGGTCATAGACCCTCTTCCCACTGTGGAATCTTCATGGGCCTTTGGGATTAGGAAGATCACTCCATGTACATATTTTATAGTGAAGGAGGGGCCCTAGAAAGAAAGAAAGCAATTGTTAAGGTGATGCCCTAGCTGAGCTAGAGTTGCATTGCTAGGGATCAAAGTGACTTGTAGAGGTGATAAGGAGGATTGAAAGCATTTATAGATTCAATAAAAGTATAGAGAGAGGTAGACACATGAGCCTTGAAGTCCTAAATTCAATCGGATGATCTAATGAATGATTCTTGGTAGTGGAAACAAGGGTTCTGTCAGATAGGCTTTGAATACCTTGTAACCCTAAATTTTAGGCTAGTTAATAGGCAATACTGTATAGACAGTTTGGAAGCCCAAGACCTCAAAAATATTGTAGGTCTTTGAAAAGGGTATCATGATCCATTATTAGTTTACTAAATTGTTAAGGAGTTTTAGAATTTATTGAAGAAAAAGAGCCTAATTAGTCCTTATTGCTTATAGCCCTATTTAGGAAGCAATTGTTGTGTTTCTTGGAACTCGATTAGGGTTCCAATGAAAATTGTGTTTATAGGCATTAAAAAGGATCTTAGTGACATCCTAAAATCCTACTTCTCTCTCTGGAGTGGTTGTTGATCATGTAGGGTCAGTTTGTGAAGTTTGTGAATATGAAGCAAGAAGGGATATTGAGAGCCTAGGAGGAGTTGTGAAGATTTATCATTCTACTTGATTGGTGTTCACAAGTTGAAGGGAGTAGGATCTTGAGAAGATAATCCTAAGGAGAGTAGGGTTAGTCTAGAACCCTAATAGGTTAGAGGAGTGACCTAAGGATACCCTAGAAGAACATAGGGTAGAGAAAGACTTGTGTTACATTAGAGTGGCATCAGAGCAAGTTAAAGACTTGGGAAGTTAGTGTATGTTTGCAGCTACTAGTGAATCAGTAGGAGAGTAAAGGATGGTGAAAAATGTAGAGCTAGCTAAAGAGGTTGATGAGAAAAAGGATAAGAACAAACTCCTTGAAGAATCCTTATAAGGAATGAAGTTAAGGCTAGAAGAAGTTTCCAATGTAGCAGCTAGAAACAAGGAAGTTGAAAGTAGTGATAGGGCTAAAAAGGTTGCTGAAGAAGACCTTATCCATAAACCAGACCCTGTCTTGAATGAAAAGCCCTTAGTGAAAGGCATAAAAGCCCTAGGAGGAAAGGAATTGGAAGGTATACCACCCTTTAGTGGAAAGATTGACATTGAAGCAGTGATGGATTGGATTGAAGGAATGGAGAACCATTTCGAGTGTGAAGGGGTGACAGAGGCACAAAAAATCAAGGTGGCCAGATCAAGACTTAGAGGGTCAGCCCTAGCATAGTGGAAATACCTTCAAGATGAGAGGGTTATATTGGGTAAGAATCCCATATCCAATTGGAATGTAATGGTGACGAAGCTAAAGGAGAATTATCTGCCATAGGACTATGAGATCCAACTTCAAAGGAAAAGACATAATTTGAAGTAAAAAGATTTGGATGTGGCCTCATATACAGAGGAATTCCAAATATTGTGTCTTAGGTGTAAGAAACAAGAAGAGGAGTCAATCAAAGTTGCTAGGTACTTGGGTGGGTTCAAATGGAACATCCAAGAAGAGATTAGCCTATGGAAACCTACCATAATTCAGAGGTTTCATCCACTAGACGTAAGAGTGGAATAAAAGAATAGAAAGAAAGGTGATTCTAACTTCAAGAATAACAGAGGTAGAGGAAAAGACCAAAGGCGTCAAAGAGGAGGCTATCAAGGCAGAGGTAGTGAGCAAAGGACACAAGGTGAGAACAAGCTGACAGAGCACAATACTGAAAGAACTTCAAGAGGGGGATACAATAGAGGTAGGGGTAATCAAAGAGGTCCTAGAAGAGGAAGAGAAGGTAGAAGTAACTCATACTTTGCAAGAATGAAGTGTTATAACTGTGGTCAATTAGGCTATCTAGCATATAGATGTCTTGACAATCCTACTACATCAAACAATGATAAAAGAATAGCATATGCCCATGAAGACACTTCAAGTGTCAAAGCTCTTGAGATTGACCATCTAGATTTAGAGATGGGTGAAAACTCAATGTTTGGAAGGGTAGTGATAAGAAAACCAATTAAGGATGAAGATGCAAGATCCTTGGAAAATGTTTTAAGGTGATAGTGGACTCTAGTTCCAATGATAATATTATCTCAAAGGAAGTAGTGAAGAAACTCAAGTTGACCAAAGTAACCCATGTAAATCCCTATAAGCTGACATGGCTCAAAAAAGGCCAAAGTGTATTGGTGAATGAGAAGACATGGGTTGAATTCTCCATAGCAAGGTATAAGGATAAACTCTTGTGTGACATCCTACCAATGGATGCTTGTCATTTTTTGTTAGGAAGACCCTGGCAATTTGACAATGGGGCAGTATATGATGGGAAGGAGAATTCTATAACATTCAAGAAAGGAGGCAGAACTTTCAAGATTCAGTCTTTGTTAGAAGAGGAAGAGACATAGTCCAAGAATCCTAATGTTATGTTGTGTAGTGGAAAGGAGTTTGTGAGGGATCTCAAGGATGATGAGAATGAAGGGTATGCCATTGTACTCAGACCTAAGGAGGAAGAAAAGCCAGTCAAGGAGCCATTATCATCAGAGATACAATAATTGCTTGAGAATTATAAGGACGTAGTGAGTGATGGAATTCCTGCTACCTTGCCTCCTAGAAGAAAAATAATTCATTAGATAGACATTTTCCCCGGTGCATCTTTTCCTAATAAGGCATCATAAAAACTAACTCCTGACCAGAACTTTGAAGTGGCAAGGCAAGTGCAAGAACTCTTGGATCAAGACTTGATCAAGAAGAGTATAAGCCCATGTGTAGTCCCCATTGTGTTGGCATCCAAGAAGGGAGGAAAATGGAGACTTTGCACATATTCAAGGGCTATAAACATAATCACAATAAGGTATAGGTTCCCCATACCTAGGATTAAGGATCTCATGGATTGCCTTAGAGGGGCAATGTACTTTACCAAGTTGGATTTGAAGAGTGGTTATCACCAAATAAGGGTGAAATAAGGGGATGAATGGAAAACAATAATCAAGACCACAGATTGGTTATCTGAATGACTTGTGATGCCATTTGGCCTTACAAATGATCCTAGCACATTCATGAGGCTAATGAATGAAGTGCACAAGGAATTCATAGGGAAGTTTGTAGTTGTATATCTTGATGATATACTTATATTTAGCAAGACAAAGGAGGAGCATATCAAGAATGTAGAGGTAGTGTTGCAGAGATTGCATGAAGAGAAGTTGACTATAAATCTTGAAAAATGTGACTTCTTCAAGCAAGAACTAGTATAATTGGGTTTGTAGTGTTCAAAGGGTCTTTAAAGATGGATCAAGACCAATTTGCAGCTATCCTAAACTAGCTACCACCTACCAAAGCCACTAAGGTAAGAATTTTCCATGGCTTATCCCAAATTTATAAGAAATTTATCAGGAACTTTAGTGGTATTTGTGCTCCTTTATTGGAGACCATCAAGGGTGGGGTCAAAGATAAGTTTAGATGGACCTTAGAAGTAGGAAAAGCCTTTGAGATGTTGAAGAAACAAGTATCCACTCAACCTATCCTACAATTGCCTAGTTTTGATAAATTGTTTACTATTGAATGTGATGCAAGTGGGATGGTAGTAGGGGGTGTGTTGAGTCAAGAAGGTAGGCCAGTGGCCTTCTTTAGTGATAAAATAAATGAATCTAAGAAGAAATACTCTTCTTATGACTTAGAACTATATGCTTTAGTTAAGTCCCTTAGAAAATGGAGGCAATATCTATTTCCCAAAGAGTTTTTTGTGTTTACTAACAACCAAGCCCTTAGTTACATAAATAATCAGGAGAAACTAAGCAATAGGCATTTGAAATGGATGGAGTATTTACAAGCATTTACATTTACAATAAAGCACAAGAAAGGGTAGATAAACAAGGTTATAGATGCACTAAGAAGGAGGTTGCTAATAGTCGAAGAAGTCCAGTTGAGTAGCATTGGAATTAATAGTTTTAGAGATCTCTACAATGAAGATGAGGACTTTGGAGAAGCATACAAGGTGTGTGTTGATTTTTGGAACCATTTGCATAGAAATTTTTCAGATTTTACTTTGGAAAATGGACTGTTATTTAAGGGTAACCAGTTATGTGTTCCAAGAGGTTCTATGAGAATGAATCTCATACAAGAGAAACACAATGGGTGTTTGAGTGATCACTTTGGTATGAACAAAACCTTGGAGCTTGTGCAAAGGTTCTACCATTAGCCAAAATTGGTAAGAGATGTGGCTAAGTATGTAGAGCAGTGTGTCATAAGCATGAAAGCCAAAGGAGGAATAAGAAATGCAAGTTTATATCAAGCTTTACCAGTCCCTAATAGGCCATGGGAGTGTGTGAGCATGGACTTCATAGTAGGTCTACCCAAAACAAAGCAAGGATATGACAACATCTATGTTTTGGTTGAGAGATTTAGAAAGATGGGTCATCTCATACCCTACAAGACTACTAATGATGCTAGCCACATAGCTTATTTTTTCTTTAAAAATATTGTGAGAATCCATGACATTCCCTTAAGTATAGTATCATATAGGGATGTGAAGTTTATGAGCCATTTCTCGAGGACATTGTGGACTAGCTTGGGTACCAACCTTTATTTTCATTCAGCCTACCATCCTTAGATAGATGGAAAAAATGAGGTGCTCAATAGAGTGTTGGGTAACCTATTGAGGTTCCTAACCAAGGAGTATGGTTAGACTTAGGATGTGGTCATTCCCCAAGTAGAGTATGCATACAATGACAGTAGGAACAACATGACAGGGAGAATCCCATTTGAGGTAGTTTATGGGATGCACCCAAGAGGTGTGTGAGATTAGGGATCTTGGAGGCATGGGGTACATGAGTGGTCATGCTGAGGAATTCACTCAAACCATGAAGGAGATCCAAGAGTAGGTCAAGAAGACAATCCATGACAGTCAACAAAAGTTGAAGGAAAAAGTTGATGAAAAGAGGAAAGACATTCAGTTTGAGGTAGGTGACTATGTGATGGTTCATTTGAAAAAATATAGGTTATAGAAGGGTGTCCCTACTAAATTGCATATGAAGAGGGTGGGACCTTGCAAGATCCTAGCCAAATATGGGACCAATGCATATAAAATAGACCTACCTTCAAATTTGAGCATATCTCTGGTGTTCAATGTACAATACTTGATCCCATTCAAAGGGAAGATAGATGAGAAGGGTCAAAGTAGTCAAGGGATCAGTGGTGATGTTGAGGCTACTGTATTACCTCCTAAGTCATAGTTGGAAGTTGACAAAGTTCTAGACTTAAGAGTCAAGAAGACTACAAGGCACAAGGTGTACATGGAAAACCTCATAAAGTAGAAGAATAGGCCTGACTCAGAGGCCTCATGGATTGCAGAGGCAAACTTCAAGAAGGTGGGCATCTCATAAGACATCTTGTCAGTAGGAGTGACATAACTTTCCCTTGTGGGGGGAGTATGGTGCAGGAGCACGTAGGTAGGCCTAGAAAGGAACTTAGGGCTTCTATTTTTTTTTGTCTTGTAGTGGTCCTAGCCAAACCACTAGTGCAATAAGGGGACTAAACAAGTCCTAGTGTGAAGTGTGTAAGTTTATGATGCCTTAATAGGTCCTTAGTGACCTTATTTGAAAGATTGTCCACATTAGGTCAAATTGGGTGTTTTATGTATTATGATATTAAATTGGACAATTAAGGGACTTGAGGTACTATTTAAATGTTATAACACCTTAGATTGGCATTTTGGTAAGTTTGGTGGACTTATGACCAAGTTTGGATAGAAAATCCAAAAAGATGTAAAAGTTGTCAATGTTGTCATTGACAACATTTGTTGCATGATTGGAACTTTGAGAAATTGGTTGCATAAATTTCTGAGACCATTGATTTTGTGCCTTGGTCAAATACTTAAGGCTATCCTCAACCTATTGAAGGGGTTGAATTAATTTTTTTAGAGTGTGTACAGACTGGAGAAGTGAAAGAATAATTACAGTTTCCTATTCTTAGAGAATTTAGTGTTTTAATGGATTGAATCACTTATAGTAATCCATGGAATTGGTAGAGTAGGTCTTTTCAAGTTTCTGGGTGGTGTTGGATTTCATTTTTGTAAGATTTTAGTTAGTCTTGTAAATTATTTTGTTTTCTGTCGAGTCGTTGGTCTGAACCAAGCAATTGATGAAGATGGGGTCATAGATCCTCTTCCCACCATGGAATCTCCATGGGCCTTTGGGATTAGGGAGATGACTCCATGTACATATTGTATAGTGTAGGAAGGGTCCTCGAAAGTAAGCAATAAATTTTTAAGGTGATGCCCTAGGCGAGCCAGAGTTGCATGGCTAGAGATCACAGTGAGTTACAAAGGTGATAAGGAGGATTGAAAGCATTGATAGCTTCAATCAAAGTATCAAGAGAGGTAGAAACATGAGTATTGAAGTCTCAAATTCAATGGGATGATCTGATGAATGATTCTTTGTGGTCAAAACAAGGGTTATGTCAGACATGCTTTGAATTCCTTGTAACCCTGATTTTTAGGCTAGTTTATAGGCAATACTGTACGGATAGTTTTGAAGCCAAAGACCTCAAAATTATTGTAGGTATTTGAAAACCGTATCAGGATCCATTGTTATTTTACTAACTTGTTAAGGATTTTTACAAGTTATTGTAGAAAAAGAGCTTAATTAGGCCTAATTGCTTGTAGCCCTATTTAGGAAGCAATTGTTGTGTTTCTTGGAACTCGATTAGGGTTCCAATGCAAATTGTGTTTGCAGGCATTGAAAAGGATCTTAGTCATATCCTAAAATCCTACTTCTCTCTGTGGAGTGGTTACTAATCATGTTGGGTTAGTTTGTGAAGTTTATGAAGGTAGAGCAAGAAGGGCTATTGAGAGCCTAGGAGGAGTTGTGAAGAGTTGCGGTTCTACTTGATTGATGTTCACAAGTTGAAGAGAGTAGGATCTTGAGCAGATAATCTTAAGGAGAGTAGGGTAAGTCTAGAACCTTAATAGGTCAGAGGAGTAACCTAAGGATACCGTGGAAGAAGATAGGGTAGAGAAAGACTTGTGTTACATCAACAAGTTTAAAAAATCTTGTCTTTTGTTATACCAAGAAACCAACCTATTTCAAAGGAAGAAAGAACCTCCTGAAGTACATCTTCACTCAGTCAAACAACCAGCCCAATCTGCATCAATGTAGGAAGTAGGAGTAAAATTATCAAGATGACGATACCAAAGATCATAATCTAGAGTGCAAGATATATATTTAGGAATTATTTTTATAGTATTTAAATGAGACACTTTTGGTTATGATTGAACTCATGAAGCTAGACATACTTCTTGCTTAATATCAGGTCTGGTAGCAACTAGATACAAGAGACTACTGATCATAGATCTAGAAAGTGTATGATCAATCTCTAGTTTAGATCAACATCTTGTTGAAGTTACCAACCTGTTTCCATAGGTTTACTAACTGATTTACATCCCTCCATTTGAAATTTCTTTACTATTTATTTGGCATACTTAGTTTGTGATATGAAAATTCCTTTATCAAGTTGAATTACGTGAAAACCCAAGAAGAAACTAAGTTCTCCTATCATATAAATCTAAAATTTTGATTTCATAATTTTCATAAAATCCTAACATAGTTCCCTATAATTGCTGAAAAAAATAATATCATCTACATAAACCACTACAACTAATATGTTTTATCCTTTAGTTTTGAAGTACAAGTTATTGTCTACAACCCCTCCAAAGAAACCTTGTTCTCTTAGATGAGCATCTAACTTTGAATACCAAGCTCTTAGGGATTGTTTTAAACCATATAATGCTTTGTTAAGCCTATAAAAATATGATTATTCACATGTTTGAACATACCCTTTGGGTTGTTCCATATAAACTATTGGATGATATCATTTTTTTTATTGATCACACTGTTGATATTCATGTTTTGTCATTGATGTCAACATATATTTATGTGGAGAAGACAGACTGGCTACTTGACTGGAAGAAGGGTACAGGCACTGTATAGATGATTCAGAATGATCAAAATTGGAATTTAGCAGAAGGATGTATACTGACCTTATTCCTAAGGTCGCTTGACTTAATGTTACATATTTTGGATGTTACAGTTGATTTGGTGAAGACATGTTTTCTGGACTGTAACTATGATTCTTAATAGAGTAGGTCTCTGTGTTTGTGGTATATCTTTTTGGAAAAGATGCTTCATATGATGCAAGATTACTGGTGGACAACCGACATATGTTAGAGTAATGGGTTGAGTTTGATTGTTGTTTTGTTACTGGTGACGTCAGTTGTGGCGTGTATTCTAGAGAAGACCTATTTACTCACCGAATTCAAACATGTAGCCTGTGGAATTAATTATGAGCATGGATTATGGATCTGGAAGTATATGTGATGAATTGTAATTGATTTTTACTTGTTATAGGTACTATTTGTATCTTAGCTAGGGGTTATATAATTATTTGTATGATGGAAAGCCTTAATTAGCCGACCTAGTTAATTATGTATTGGGACAGCTTAACTAGCCGATCGAATGAATTATTGTAAGAGGATATATATGAATGATCTTTTCTCATTGAGAAGATATGGTAGAGAACAAAAGGACAGGGAATTGTGGAAGTTATGAAGCTTGTTGACTATTGGATATAGAGCAGAGTTGATAATTGTTATACTTCATTGGAACTTACCAAGCAAAGACAGTTTCTATCAGATAGTTCACTAGATTGTGTATTTTATTTACACACTTCATTCAAATTGTAAATCCTTCAGGGTGGCTTTAACCTTCTTTGGGAAGTGAGCCTTGGTAGTGATCCTACTATTTTATTTGACTCCTAACAGGGTCTGTCTTCTAATAAAGATTGTGTATTGTAATGTTGTATAAAGCTCATAACAGGGCTAATATCTTTTACCAAGGATACTATACTCTCATTACATTATTTGTGGGTGCTAATTCCCACAAGGATTGTACCTTTAACATGGTTTCCTCAACAACAAATATTTTTTTATGGTGTTGGAATTTACTATGTTATCATATATTTTTTCTGATATGGATTATAAAGTTTAAAGTTTAATAATCTATACTACTACTGATTCACCCCCCCCTCTCATTTGTCTTATGGACTGTTATTCCTAACAATTAGTATCAAAGATACTAGTCCTTAGAGAGAAAGTTTAACAGATTGAGGTGATCTTGAAGATGACTTACTACAGGAAGGATAGTACAAAGATTGATCCTAAAAACTTTGATAGTTGGAAGAAAAAGATGAGAACACATTCGCTATGTCTGGGAATTGATTACTAGATGATCACAAGGAAGAATGAAAACATAGCGACTAAGGATGAGTTAGGAAAGGCTTCTAAAGATTAGAAGAAGTTATTTTCATGCAATATGGTTGCAAGGGAATCTTTGATTAGCACTCTTTAAGAAAGAGAATTCACTAATGTGAAAGACTTGGACTCTGCACATGATATCTGGACAAGACTGGAAGCATTATATGTTGGAGACAAGTTTACAAAGAAAGCAAAGTTAGAGATCTGGAAGACAAAGATGGAATCACTAAAGATGAAAGAAGATAAGAAAATTAGGACATATGTACAGAGAATTACTGAAGTGGTTACTAGCATTAGAAACTCTGGAGGAACTTACAATGAGGAAGAAGTCATTGCAATGATACTTAGATCTTTGACACCTATTTACAGAACCAAAGTACAAGCCATAGAGGAAATTATACCTTTGACACCAAACTTCACTGGAGGAATGTTGATTGGAAAGCTAGCTACATTTGAGGCCGCAGAATTGGGAGATGCTTTACCTAAAGTTGAGTCAACATTCAAGGCAACCGTGCACAAGAAAAAAAAAAACCTTATCTAGCATTGCAAGCACCAATAGTGGTGACATAAGAGAAGAGCTTGGAGCTTATGCTGATGAATGAGAAAGTATAAAGGAGGAAGAAAGAAAGCTAGATGAAGTTGTGGCACTGATTTCTAGAAGGGAAAAGAGAGGTAAGGGTAAATTTTAAGGCAAATTACCTTTGAAATGTTTTTCATGTAGTTCAAGATTGGTCATTTTGCATCTAGATGTCCTACAAGAGTTCCAAATCACAAACCTAAGTTTTTCAAGTCTAAATATTCAAAAGAAAAGGAATGTTATTATGCTAGTGAGGTTTTATCAGATGATGATGATGGTGACTATGATGAAATTAGATTTGTTGTTATTAAGGATGATGTACGTATGCATGAGGAAAAAGATTTAGTATCTCGAGTTGAAAAGAAATATGAATGGGTTATAGACAGTGGTTGTTCACATCATATGCGTAGAGATAAAAACAAGTTTGTGAGTTTGAAAAGACATGATGGAGATGTTGTCAGATTTGGTGACAATACTCCTAATCTTATTATTGGAGTTGGATCTATCTCTTTGGATGGAAAGACTAACACTGACAATGTATTACTTGTTGATGGACTTAAGCATAATTTGTTGAGTGTTGGAAAGCTAGTGGAAAAGGGTTATCAATTGAAATTCATCAATGGGAAATGTTCTATCAAAGGTAAAATAGGAAACCTGATCGCATCTGGTACTAAATCTAGAGGTAATGTATTTGAATTGAACACATATGAAGCTTCTTGTTTTATTGCGAAGGTTGATGATAGTCGGTTACGGTACACAAGATTTTGTCATGTTAACTCTAATAAAATTGTGAAGGCCAGAACAACTTATGCAATAAGAGATCTACCTAAGATTGTAAAGCCATCTACCACTATGTGTAGAGAATGTGTTATGGGGAAGCATAATAGAAACACTTTCAAAAGAAAATCTTATTCAACTAAAGTGAAGTTGGATCTGGTACATACAGATCTATGTGGTCCTACACGAACATGATCATACTCTGGTGAAAGGTACTTTATACTATTTGTTGATGAATTTTATAGAATGATGTGGGTGACATATTTAAGAGAGAAATCTAAAGCATTTGACAAGTTCAATCTATTCAAAGAAAAAGTTGAGAACAAATCTGGTTTAAAATCGAAGTGTTTGAGATCAGACAAAGGAGGAGAGTTTACATCAGAACCATTTAATACATACTATGAAGAAAATGGAATACACAGACAGAATTCAGCTCATAGAACTCCACAATAGAATGGGATAGCAGAGAAAATAAACAAAACTATATTAGATGTTGCAAGGACTATGTTCTAGAAGGAAATGTGTCACATGTTCACTGGACAGAAGTAGTTGGGACTACTGTGTACACACTAAACAAAATTTAGATCAGAGAAGGTACAATTAAAAATCGTTATGAATTATGGTTTAATCATACACCTACTATGAAATATTTTAGAATATTTGGAAGTAAATGCTATATCAAGAGAGATGATGAGATAGGCAAGTTTGATTCTAGAAGTGATGAAGGAATCTTTCTTGGTTATTCCACTAAGAGTAAAGCCTATAAATGTTTTAATATGAGATTGAGGAAATTTATTGAAAGTGCCAATGTGAGGATAGATGAAAATTTTTAGTTTCAGGAAAGGATATATGATTGTGGTTAGATTACAAAAACAAAAGAGGTTACTATTGAACCTGAAGAATCTTTGATGATTAACGATGAGATTGAAGATGAAAAGACTGAAGCTACTGAGACATTGAAGACACCAAGGTATGTTAAGAAGAACCATCCTAAAGATCAAATTACTGGTGATGCAATCAAAGGCATGATGACTAGATCTAGAGTTAGAGATGAGATCTATTTAATTTCTCAAGTTGAGCCAAAGACTACTGATGAAGCATGTAGAGATGAATCTTGGACTAAAGCCATGGAAGAAGAGCTAGACAAAATAAAGAAAAACAATACTTGGGAATTGTTTCCAAGACCTAAGAACAAAAATGTGATTGACACTAAATGGGTTTTCAGAAACAAGATGGATGAGGAAGGAATAATTGTAGGAAATAAGGCTAGAATAGTATGTAAAGGCTACTCACAACAAGAAGGCATAGACTAGGAAGAAATATTTGCTCCTATTGCTAGATTGGAAGCTGTGAGATTATACCTTTCTTATGTTGCACATAAATACTTTAAGGTTTATGAGATGGATGTGAAGTTAGCATTCTTGAATGGTGATCTAGAAGAACAAGTTTACATTGAGCAACTTGATGGTTTTCCTTTGACAGATGATGAAAACATAGTTTGCATATTAAAGAAAGAACTGTATGGTCTGAAAAAAAAACCAAGGGCATGGTATGCAAGACTAGACAACTATCTACTTCATCTTGGTTTTAGGAAAGGTAATGCATATAGTAATTTATAATTAAGAACTCAAGAAGATGAAATCTTGATTATAGAAGTTTTTGTTGATGATATCATTTTTGGAGGCAATGATGAGACGAGTAAGAAGTTTGCTAAAGAAATGGAAAATGAATTTGAAATGTCAATGATTGGTGAGATTAAATACTTCCTTGGTTTGAAAATTAATCAGAGTAAGAATAGAATTTTTATATCTCAGACCAAGTATCTTAAAGAAATGTTGAAAAAGTTTAGAATGGAAGATTGTAAAATTGTTGGAACACCTATGGTAACAGGAAACAAACTAACTAATACTGATGAGACTCAAAGTGTTGTTCAGACTAAGTACAGATCAATGATTGGAGGTCTACAATATATAATACACACTAGACTAGACATTACAAATGCAGTTGGAATTGTGGCTAGATATCAGGCAGATCCTAAAGAAACACATTTCGCTACTGTGAAAAGAATTTTCAGATATTTGAAAGGGACAATAGAATATGGATTATGGTATGAGAAACCTGATGATTTTACATTGCAGGCTTTTATTGATGTTGATTAAGAACGTAATGTGGATGACAGGAAGAGTAAAAGTGGTGATGCATTTTTCCTTGGGAAAAGGCTAGTTTCTTGGTTGAGGAAGAAGTAGAACTGTATTGGTCAATCTACTGCTGAGTCAGAATATGTTTCTGCTGCAATAAATTACACATAAGTTGTTAGGATGAAACAAATGCTGGAAGACATTGGAATATATTTCAAAGAGCTAGTGGTTATTCATTGTGATAACACTATCATAGTAAACATGTCAAAGAATCTTGTAATGCATTCAAAAACTAAGCATATTTCTATTAAATATCATTTCTTGATGGAGAAGGTAGAAAATAAAGAAATTAGACTGGAGTACATTAGAACAAAGGAACAGATAGTAGACATATTTACCAAAAATTTTCCAAAATATACTTTTGAATATCTCAGAGTTATGCTTGGGGTGGTGGCCTCTCCTAGTAGTTATCAATTGATGCAGATATGCATCAGTCCAGTGGTTTTCAGAGCTATATCAGTCTTTGGAAATGATGTATGGATCTACTCCTTAGGGGGAGTGATCGCAGGAGAACACTATGCAATAAATTTGGGTGATCTTGTACCTAATTGTTGGACATGAATATTTGAAAAATTTATACCTTACAGAAGACTACATATGATTTATGGCACCATTTTCCATCATTTCCAAAGGGGGAAGGAATCTATGTGAAAATATCTACTATTTTTGGAGATTTGTATTAAGGATATTGAGAAGATTGTATTGAGAGAGAGTAATTTTGGGTTGATGCATATGGATTTTCCCATATGTTTCGATCAATGCCAAAGAGAGATATCATTGGATGATATCAGTTTTGGTTACTGATCATGATGTTGATATTCATGTTTTATCACTGATGTCAACATATATTTATGTGGAGAAGACAGACTGACTACTTGACTGGAAAAAGTGTACGGACACTATGATTCAAAATGATCAAAGTTTGACTTTAGAAGAAGGATGTGTATGGACCTTATTCCTAAGGTCACTTGAATTAATGTTATATATTATGGATGTTACAGTTAATTTGGTGAAGACTGGTTTTCTGGACTGTAACTGTGATTTTGGAGAGAGTAGGTCTCTATGCTTCTGGTATATCTTCCTGGCGAAGATACTTTAGATGATGCAAGCTTATTGGTGGATAGAATACATATGCTAGAGTAATGGGTTGAGTTTGATTTTTGTTTTGTTACTGGTGATGTCAGCTATGTTGTGTATTCTGGAGAAGACATATTTACTGGCCGGCTTCATAAATGTAGCATGTGGAATTAATTATGAGCATGGATTACTGATTAGGAAGCATATGTGATGAATTGTAATTGATGTTTACTTTTTATAGGTACCGTGTGTATCTTAGCAAGTGGTTATATAATTATTTGTATGATGGAAAGCCTTAATTGGCTGACCTAGTTAATTATGTATTGGGAAAGCTTAATTGGCCGACCTAATGAATTATTGTAAGAGGATATATATGAATGATATTTTCTTATTGAGAAGATGTGGAAGAGAATAAAAGGATAGAGAATTGTGGAAGATGCAAAGCTTATTGATTGTTGGATATAGAGCAGAGTTGATGATCATTATACTTCATTGGAACTGACCAAGCAAAGATAATTTCTATCAGACAATTCACTGGATTGTGGATTTGATTTACACACTTGATTCAGATTGTAAATCCTTGAGGGTGGATTTAACCTTCTTTGGACAGTGAGCCCTGGTAGTGAGCCTACTACTTTCTTTGACTCTTAACAGGGTTTATCTCCTAATAGAGACTATGTACTATAATGTTGTAAGAAGCTCCTAACCGGGCTAATATGTTTTAACAATGATACTATACTCTCAGTACATTATTTGTGGGTGTTAAGTCTCAGCGGGGTTTTACCTTTAACAGGGTTTCCTCGAAAACAAATATTGTGTTATGGTGTTGGCATTTACTGTGTTATCATTTACTTTTGCTGATATGGTTTATAAAGTTTAAATTTAAATAACCTATACTACAACTGATTCACCCCCCCCTCTGAGTTGTCTTGTGGACTGTTATTCCTAAAAATAAACATCTTCTACTAAATTTCCATATAGAAATATTGTTTTAACATTGATCTGATAGGATTTGAATTTTTTGTAGGCTGAATAAGCTTAAAATATTCTAATTTCTTCAAGTCTAGCTACATGTGCAAAGGTTTAATACAATTCAATAACCTCAATTTGAGAGTACCCTTTACAGACTAACCTATCTTTATTTCTAATAACCTACCCTTTATCATCAAGCTTATTCCTAAATATCCATTTTCATTGTAATTACATTTTTATTGCTGGTTTGTGTACAAGTTCCCATGTTTTATTACACTCATTTTTTCCAACTCTTCTTGCATTGCCTTCTTCCAACTTTAGCAATGTGTTTTGTAACCTTTAATAGGGTTGCCTCCTAACATAGTTCACTTGAGAAGAGTGAAAACTTGATAGCATGTTATTGGTGGTTTTTACCAAATTGGGTTTCCACGTTAAATACTGGTGTCAACTTGTGTGAATGTTTATGTTGTGTTTTTACTGTTAGGTTTCTGCAAGCTGATTAAATTTGAATCGTAAAACTGCATATGTATGTGGTTGATTTATGCTATTGTTTCCAAGTAGATATGAGTTGTTCAAAGTGGTGTAAAGTTTAATTTGGTACATCTAGACCTAAGCATAACTGATTCACCCCACCCATCTCAGTTATTCTAAATTCATTCTAATAATTAGTATCAGAGCTTTGGTCTCTTGAAAATAGTTTGAAGGTACTTGGAGAAAAATATCAAGATGTATAAAAAGGAGGTACCAAAGCTGAACAAAGATAATTTTCCTGCATGGTAGAGTTTAATGAAATTGCATTGGTCTGGTATTGGCGATTCTACTAAGAACTATGTTGAACATGATTATGTAGCCCCCACTACACCTGCCACAGCTGCATAGTTAAGAGAAAAGCAGGAACACAATCAAGAAATGTTGGAGATTGCATCATCTCTGGACTATCATGAGTTTGAAGACATAAAGAAATGTAAAATTTCAAAGCAGATGTGGGATGCCCTAGAAACCATCTATGGAGGAGATACAATGTGATGAGAGCCAAATATGAAAGTTTAAGAGGTAAGTTTGATGAAATGAAAATGCAAGAAGGAGAAAATATAGTTCAATATTATGGTAGGATAAAGGAAGTTGTAAATGCTATTAGAGGAGCTAAGGGAACCATTGATGATAACACCATTATGAGCAAGGTATTGAGAACACTTCTTCATGTATATGCTATTAGATTCTTTGCAATTCAAGAGTTAAGATGTACTCCTAATAATAATTTGACTTTGGAAGGTCTGGTAGGTAGACTTACTGCATTTGAGATGTCAAATTTTGATAACTACACTCCACAAGCTATTGAATCTGTATTTAGGTCCCAGTTGGTCCTTAACAAATCAGAGAAAGTAAAGAAATGTGTGAACAGTGACAATGACACTACATATGATGAGCTGGAAGAACTTGAGGCACTTATGCCAAAAAGACTATCTAGAGGAAAAGGTAAATTCAAAGGTAAACTTCTTATCATTTGTTTTTCATGTAACAAAGTAGGTCATATTGCTGCAACATGTCTTGATAAGAATGACAAAGATGAAATAAGAGACAACAAGTACAAAGATAGAAAGGATGACCAAAACTTCAGAAAGTATAAAGATTAAAAAGATAAAGGTAAGAAATCTTGTTATATAGCTGAAGAAGCTTCTGAATGTGAATCTAACAAATTTGATGAAAATGATATAGATGTTGTTTATGTTTCTATGAAAGATTATTCTGATGATGATGATGAGAAAACTGCACTAATTTCTTATATGAGTAAAGGTGACCTTTGGATTATTGATAGTGGTTGTTCACATCACATGACTGGCGATAAAGATAAATTTGAAACCTTAGATCAATGTAAAGGTGGTTATGTTAAATTTTGTAATGATGCACCATGTCTTGTTAAAGGGAAAGGATCAATTAACTTGACTAACAAGATCAGATGTGATAATGTATATTGGGTTGATGATCTTAACTATAATTTATTGAGTGTTGCACAGCTGAATACTTCTGGTTACAGAGTTGAATTCCATCACAAGAAAGCAAAGATCTATGATGCCACTGGAGAATCAGTTGGAAGTGGAGAAAGAACAAAAGGTAACTTGTTCTATCTAGACTTAGCTGAAGAGACATGCTTATTTGCACAAAATAATGATGTTTGGTTATGGCATAAAAGGTTGTGTCATGTAAACTTTGATAACTTGGTAAGCATAAGCAAATTGAAAAAGGTTAGAGGGATACCTAAGTTAAAGAAACCTGAAAATGCAATGTGCAAGCAATGTCAATTAGGAAAAATGACTAAATCTAGTTTCAAAAGAAAGACTCATACTTTTGAGGGAATTCTGGAATTGGTTCATATTGACCTTTGTAGACCTATTGGTGAGAAAAGTTACTGTGGAAATATATACTTTATTCTATTTGTTGATGACTACTCAAGAATGATGGCTTTTATGTTTCTTAAAGAAAAATCTGATGCATTCCAGTTATTTAAGTGGTACTTGGCAAAAGTTGAAAAGGAGACAGGTAAAAGCCTGAAATGTTTAGGATCTGACAGAGGAGGTGAGCTTATTTCTAATGAGTTTAACATGTTCTGCAATGAGCGAGGGATAAAAAGATAGATGTCCACACCTAGGACACCACCATAGAATGGTATTCTTGAGAGAAGAAATAGATCTATCATGGATTGTGCTAGAACACTAATGATGGAAAAAAATGTTGCACAGAAATATTAGAGAGAAACTATAAGTACAACAATCTATAACCTGAATAGAGTACAAGTCAAGAAAGGTACTAATGCTACACCTTATGACCTATGGTATGGGTATGCACCTAATGTAAGATATTTCAAGGTTTTTGGAAGCAAATGTTGCATACTAAAGGATAACAGAAATGGAAAAATTGATGCTAAAGGTGAGGAAAGCATATTCCTTGGTTATTCAACTAAAAGTAAAGCTTATAAGTGTTTGAATTCTAACACTAAAAAAATTGTGGAAAGTGCAAATGTTGGAATTGATGAATATGTAGAAAGAAATGAAGCTAAAAGAACATAGGAACCTGAAATTTACAAATCATTTGTCTATATGGATGAGGAAGATTCTAGTGAATTACCTGAACCTGAGAAAGAGGTTATCGAGCAAATAGCTAGCACCTGCCGAGTTGCAGAACAAAGCTGTCAGGCAATAGGAGGTAATTTTTGAGCTATCTGATAGAGATGTTGAGTCACAGAATCAACCTGAATTGAACATGAATGATCAATTTGAAGCAAAAAAAGAACCCATTCTCGAAAAGTATGTAAGGAGGCACCATAAATTTAATCAAATCTTATGATCAAAGAATTTTTTAGTTATGACAACAAGCAAGTTGAGAGAGTATACATGCTTGTTATGTGATTTTGAGCCTAAAACAATAAAAGATGCCTTAGACAATGAAGATTGGATACAAGCCATGAATGAAGAAATTGAACAGATTGAGAAGAATAAGACTTGAACACTTGTACCAAGGCTGAATGACAAAAATGTAATTGGTACTAAGTGGGTATTCAGAAATACGCTGAATGAACATGGAGAGGTGACAAGAAACAAAGATAGACTGGTATGCAAGGGTTATTCACAAGAGGAAGGAATTGATTATGGAGAAACATTAACCCCAGTTGCAAGATTGGAAGGAGTAAGAACCTTACTTGCATATGCAGCCTACAAAGGTTTTAAAGTTTATCAAATGAATGTAAAGTCAACATTTCTAAATGGTTTATTAGAAGAAGAAGTATACATTGAACAAGTTGATGTATTTGTTGACCCAAGAAAGAGGAACATGGTTTTCAGATTACATAAGGTACTATATGGATTGAAGCAAGCACATAGAGCATGGTATGAGAAATTGCAAAATTACTTGATAAATATTGGATTTGCAAGAACCAATGACAACAACAATCTGTATCTTTGGACAGAGAAAATAAAAGGTACTTTATTGGCTGAAAGTTTTGTTGATGACATTATATTTAGTGGACAAGATGTGTTATGCCAAGCATTTGCAAAGGAGAAGCAAACTGAATTTGAGATGTCTATGTTTGGTGAGATAAAAAAATTTTGGCTTACAAATATATCAGATGAAGAATGGTATCTATATTACTCAATCAAAATATGTCAAGGAGATACTAAATTTTTTTGGAATGGAAGATTCAAAGCCAGTGAGTAAACCCATGGCTACTGGACAGAAGTTAACAAAAAGTGATGATACAAAAGAAGTGAATCAAACCCTTTATAGGTCAATGATTGGAAAGATGCAATATGTTGTGCACAACATACCTGATATTGCACTAGCTGTTGGTATTATTGCATGATTTTCTGCCAATCCCAAGGAGTCTCATATGATGGTAGAAAAAAGAATTCTGAGATATTTGAAAGGAACAGATGATTATGGTCTGTATTACAAAAAGAATGACAAGTTTGAACTTAGAGTCTATACTGATTCTAATTGGGCTGGAAATTTGGATGATAGAAAAAGCACCACAGGTGGAGCATTTCTTTTAGGAAAAGGATTGGTTTCATGGATAAGCAAGAAACATAATTGTACCTCACAATCTACAGCTGAAGCTGAGTATTGTGGCAGCAACAATTAATTGTTCTAATATTGTGTGGTTGAAGATACTACTAAAAGGTATGAAAGAAGAAATCAAAGAACCACTTGTTATATATTTTGATAACATGAATGCCACTAATATTTCTAAGAACCCTGTGATGCACTCTAAAACAAATCATATAGCTATTAAGTATCATTACTTGAGGGAGCTAGTTCAAAAGAAGGAAGTGAGACCGGAATATGTAAATACTAAGGAAAAGTTAGTAGACATATTTACAAAGGCACTACCCAAGGATGCTCATGAGTATCTATGAAGTATATTAAGGGTGATTCCCCTAACTGAGGCTAATTACTTCACAATGGTGTTGTTGCATCAAATGTTATATTCAAAATATTTGTCACATTGATGCACAGGCAGTCACACTTTCGGATGATGCCTAAAGCTGTGAAAAATAGATAAGGATAGAAAAGAGGATCAATCATAAGCAAGTTGACATGAACAACATGATACAGAGCTTAGAACAGAAGAATCTGCATGATGAAGATGTCAACGTCTTTGGCATTGTTGTCAAAGAGGGAGAAGTTTACTGAAAGAGGGAGAGTTTACTATACATAGAGATAAAGGGAGGAGTTTACTAAATGAGGAAATCCGCAGATGAACATAAACATAAAGATTTCAGTGTGATTATAGACATAGAGGGAGAAAAGTTTTACAAGATGAGAATCAGAATGAAGCTAAAGACATTAATGAAGATTTTTTCATATCAAGGAACACATGCAGAATTTTTGGATTGTATGGTAACTATGGTTAGAAAATTATTATTTTTAAAGTTTAGTGTTGCCATCAATGCCAAAGAGGGAGGTTGTTGGAAAGCTACAATGGAAACAAATTTAGTTTTGTCGTTCATTTCAAACCTTAACTGGTGAGACTATTGCTATCTGTTTGAGTGCCATATCTATTGATTGATAAATAAGATTTTATTTAAGGATAAAAAGAAGACCAAGTGAAATGGTTGAGTTATGGGAAATCACAAGGGTACTTGATCAGTTGGCACATTGAAAAAGTAATGTGTTGTTTATCTTTTGATGACAGTTTACTGAGAACAGTTTATGTGGAGAAAAGTTTGTGATGACTGAGTGCCAGTAAATTGCCAAGGAAACCAGTGATGACCGAGTGGAAGAATACAGTGTTGGCCGAGCATCAGTATTTTGGTAATTGTTGAGATTTGAGATCTCTAGCTGACATAGTGGATTTTATTGGGATATGTAAATTTAATTGAGCATAAGCACGATTGATCCACACTATTTAAATGCATGGGTAATCATAGTTAATTCATGGATCAAAGATTTAATTAAGTGATTACTTTGGAGAAATAAATTAAATGTAAAGATGGAAAGATCTGTTGGATCTAACCTAACCTAATATCTAAGATCTTGATTAAGTGGAAAAGATTTATTTTACCTAGATGAAGAGGTATAAGATAACCTCAAGGGGTTACTCAAAAAAAGAAGACAATGTATGATGTGTATGCAAGAGGATTGCATAGTTAATTGACTGATTGGCATGATCTAGCAAATAAGGCTGAGATGAGAAGCAAAGAGCTATGAGAGTGATTGCTTGATAGATTTCCAAGAAAATATTAAGATTGAAAAGAGAATGGAGGTCACTCAGTGAATTAGCATTAGAGCTGAATTGGATCTAGATTTGTAAAGTAAGTTGTATGTATCAAATCACACCTGCTGATTAATTGCTAACCATTGTATCAGTCAAAATCCTTTAACCGGCTTGACCTAACAGTCATTATATAAATCCTCTGAGCAAGGTGACATTCAGGTGGAATGTTCTAAGTCCTCTAACAAGGCCACTCCTAATAGGGTGATTAAATCCTTTAACCACATGACATTTAGCAATTTGTTTTGTAACCTTTAACAGGGTTGGCTCCTAACAAAGCTCACTTCAAAAGAGTGAAAAATTGATAATATTTTATTGGTGGTTTTTCCCAAATTTGATTTCCACATTAATTACTGGTGTCACCGTGTGTGAATGTTTATGTTGTGTTTTACTGTTAAGTTTCTGCAAGATGATTACATTTGAACAGTAAAACTACATATGTATGTTGTTGATTTATGCTATTGCTGCCGAGAAAATATGAGTTGTTCAAAGTGGTATAAATTTTAATTTGGTACATCTTGACCTGAGGATAACTTGTTCACCCCACCCCCCTCTCAGTTATTCTAAATTCATTCTAACACTTTTTGTAAGTTGTCACTCCTTTCGATCATTTCAATTTCTACAGCAATAAGATTACATTTATTTTCCATAGTACTGAAAACTTTCCTCTGAGATTATAACTTTGCAACTAAAAGTCTTTGCCTATCCATAATCTTTGAAATATTAATCTAACTATCCATAAAGTACTCCTAAACAAGGAGTAATTCTAAAGAAAGGGTGTGGCTCTGATACCAATTTTTGGAGTACATTTATCACTAAGAGGTTGGATGAATTAGTGATAATAAAAAATGGATCAATTTTAAATCCAACTAAATAATAAAATTCAATTATATCAATTGAAGAAAAGAGATAGAGACAAGATCAACATATAAAAATAATAACACAAGAAATGTCCTGAGTGGAAAACCCTTCGGGTAAAAAAACCACTCAAAATGCCTCACTGGCTTAATTCTGAAATCACTTTTACACTGCCACATTGGGTAGATACAAATGTCTCACTAACAACTGTTATCTCAGTAATATACTTATATGCCTCACTAGCTTTTCTACATTTCTCAATTTCTTCACATACAAATATCAAAGACCTGATTGTTATGAACCTATAATTCTTACACCATAAACTGTTAAGCACAATACATGTTTTTGTATCTAAAAATACATGACATATAAACTATAAACTCTATACCAATGAGATGTTTATGTCAAACTATTGTACACATGTAATATGTATATTATCAATTCAAGATCAAATTTTATTCTTTGTCTGCATACACAAAATATTCTACCTCTAGTTCATATATACATTTTACTCAAAAATTCATTCCTAAAATATGGTATCAAACTCAATGTAAATTGTTTCAAAACTGATTAAGATCATGCCCTTCATTATGTTCCATGTGACTATGTTTCTCTATCCTATTTTGATAGTGCATCATAGTATCTTCAAAACAAACATATGTTGGTATGTGTCCAAAGTCGATTGTCAGTATGTGTCATATCATGTTTGATATGGCATTCGAATAAGGTATCCTTTAAATAGTAGATCCCTACCACTTTATACACATTCATCATATTTAATGATCTGATTCACATGTCACAAGATAAAAATAATAATCAACTAAAAACAAATGAAAAAAGAATTACCATAATATATCTATATTATCCTCTATCAATATACCTAACTCAAAAAGATGTTTGAATCCTAACTTCAAACTGTCTGATGAAAACATAATCACATTATGTTTCCACATTATATCTTTGATTAATGCACATACCATTAATATCAATAACATATAACTCTTTTATCGTTATATTTATTTTATGTTCAATAACAAGGCTATCTATGTTAACATACTATAAATTTTATGTTTAGCAATATAAGGTGTCACTCTTCAAATTTTAGCAATAATGATAACTCAAAGAACCAATCCACAAGTGAACTCCACATTCAAACCCAACATCAAAAAATTTCACAAGAGCGTTTAAAATATGTATGACAAAAGACTGAACACAATAACCTACAACAAGATGTATGAAAATAATGCATGAGCATGAAGGTTCAACAAGATGAGTGAATGCAAGAGAGTTAACAAGTATGACTACATTATGATGTATGTCATCTTGAATGGATATAGAATACCTCACCCTTATAGGTTTTAGAAACAATATAAAGTATAAAATTGAAAATACCTAACTGGGGTTTAACAAATATGATTTACATAAATATACCCATATAAGGTTTTCAAATAAAAACCTGATCTAATAGAACAATTATGTATGTCGAAGAAAATAAAGATGAATTTGGAATGATGCATAAAAATATAAACAAGAAAATGAACCCATGAATGGAGCATGTATCAAGCTAAATGTCAAAGCATACATAGAATAACCAATGTACACGAAAAATAAACTAGAAATAAACAAATATTTAAAAGAGAACTAACTGAGAAAACCATAATCAAACAAAGACACCTGGCTAAGTTTTGACATGAAAAAAATATTCAAAACCATGGTTACAATATTTCTCCAAACTAACTCTCAATCACAATTTTTTATCCTTCATTATGGCGATGTTGTGTAAAATTGCATTTCCATCTCTTCAAGCTACAATTCCTGAGCTCAAACGAAGTAGGGTTTCAAACGAAACCATTTCATTGTAACATAACAATATTATTGACTTCTTGACTAAGATAACTAATTGAAGTGATAGAACCTAAAATGGTGCTCGATATGTACCTTGCATAAATGTTCTTAACTGCCACTAAATTGTGTCTTTTTCATCTCTTTTAAGAAAAGAACCAATGTTTCCAAATATGAAGGAAAAGCTAGGTGTCGACCAAAAGATCCTAGAAAACATTATTTTGCATATTCCATGGTCACATCTTGTGATAAAAAAAATGCTTATCTTATCCATCTTATAAACATACCAACATGTTCCTTGGCAAGCTTTAATATTCACATGAATAAATTTATTAATTTTAATCAAGTAATAATATGATGCAAACTGAACCAAATGCATAAAATAAATTACATATCACTCATAAAACTAATTGTTACTGAGTTAGTATCTTTTGTCATCAAGGACAACAGAGATGTAGGATCAACAGATATTTTAGAAGATCTGATTGGTGAATTCATTCTATACGTTAATGATATATCTTTGTGTCAACTATCGGTTTGTGATAGAATCTCATTCCAGTACATGCTCTTTTTTCTTCCAATCATTTGGATTCTAAGTGCTCATGTAGTGTTTTGAAGTAGTTTTCCTCTATCTAGTAGAAGAATGTTGTTTGTGAGCTTGACTATTTTTATTGATGTTGCTTTTGAGCACAATATTATTTTAGAAGATTCTAGGCCAACGACTCTTGTTACTTCTTGTCCAGGTTAACTTTATAAGGTTGAGGATTTCAATCTATCTCCTTATTTGGTTTCTCTTGCATCTGTTGCTTCTTCACCTCTCCATATTGCTATAAATATAATTTCTAGCATTGTTTCTTGCCCAAATCTACTTTTTTTATTGTTTCTCACGAACATTTTTCCACCCTATTTCTATTTTAGGTTAATTTATTTGTAGTGGTGTCATGGATTCCTTTGTTGTTTCTATTGGTAAAGTTTGTATCCTTAATGATTTTTCTTATTCTAAATATCTTTCTACTGTCCAACCTGTTTATTGTCTAGGTCAACATTGTCCTGATTGTAAGGATGGATCTACTTGGATAATTGTTGAACATAAAAAATAAATTTATAACTAACAAGTCTTCACCTCCTCAAGTTAATACTATAGCTAAGAAACACCAAAGATATAATTGAAATTAGATTGTAACCTAGTTGGATCCAACTCTATAGTTTCTCTAGTCGTTTCCCTTTTCTACTATTTTTAAGACTGGTTCTATTCCAATTCTAATTTTTTATTGTTTTATTTATATTTATAATGGATTGGGGCCCATTCCTATTAATTTTAATTAAAAAAAATTTCCTGCAAGTTAAATAAATTGGAGACATCACAATTCAAAATAGAATGTTTAAAAATGTGAAGTTGATTTTGAAGAAGAGAATAGCAAAAAACTTGATGATTCCTTGTTACGTAAGGGCACTATTTTATACTAAAGCAATGACAGTTGGAAATAATTAAATTATAAATAGTTACATGGAATGATTGTTACAATCAATGGTACAATGAATTACACAAACATTTAACAACTTAATACATTGATCCTAAAAGTAACAAATTTACCTTGTCCTAGGTAACCCCCCTAATACTTGCACAAAAAAACTTATTCATTACCTAATAGGAATACAATTTTTTTTCTGAGAAATTATTTTCATGATGGGAAAACACTAGAATCAAGTAGAACTCTAGCTAAGTTTCCTTTTGAATATCGTAAAGGTGTATCTATGTGTTGAGTTCATAAATTATACTTCCCTTGAATATTTGAATCATATACACCAAATTATTTGATAATCATCAACCATGTTGTCTCTTGAACCTCAAAAGGGTATAATTCTAAATCAAAATATCATCAACTCTCTTAAAAACCATCCATACTCATCTCTACACTAAACCCCTTAGCTATCTCCAAAAGTCAAACATCAAAATATGTATTTTCTTTAAATTTTAACTATTGATTTTATCTGATGTTAAGCTACTTGATGAAATCAAAACCTTTTGAATATACTTAGACACACTTATTTTTCCAACATGGCTTCCATGTGGATGCAATAAATTTTTTCAACACCTTCTGATTCTATGTAAACTTGGAAGTTCCTAAGATTTAAAATCTCTTATTTTATTACTTATACAAGTCCCACCTTGCCACCTATCACTCTTGACAATCACCACATGTACTTACACTAATCAACTCTCTTAACTTATGGAGACACATGATTTTATCTTCAAGGACATGCATTGACATCTCGCCTCACTACATCTAGTTTTCATCCTTTAATAGTGAACCTAAAAAAATGTGATACCCTTTTTAGACTTCTGCAACATCGTATCTTAGAAAACCATTTCATTCATATACTCATGTAGGTGCAAATAGTCATTATACTTTACCACTTAAGTAAACTATTTTAGAACAAATGACACCATTCTATAGAACCACATCTTTTACCAATGTACATCATCATCACTAATGGAGTTGCACATATATTGTTTTCTTTTTGTTCTCTGGGCCCATGTACATGTGGCATCATCTTACATGTTGAAAATTTGACAAAAATACACCTTATCACCTCTTGTGGTCATGAAAAAAAATTATTTTCTCCATTCCTCATTGATCCGTGCATTATACATGTGACAATCTCTCACTCATCCACACCTCGTATGACTCACCACTATTCCAAAATTCTTAGGGACAGATAACATTTTCTTTAACCACTAGTTTTTTCTATGAAATTACTAACCAATTATATTAACTTAATTTGGATACTTCCAGCTAAGTCAAAAAATAAGTGGAAGGAAAATTAACTCTCCAAGAAAGACATGGGGAAAAACCACAAACCATAGAAATAAGGGCGTAGCTCATAAACATAAATGAAAATTAAACAGGCCTAGTCCAGAAAGAAAGAACCCTTATGCAGCCAAAGTAGTGGCCGAAGGAGCTAGAGGGTTTGGTTCATGCTTCTTTACCCATACTGGCTCGTTATTAGGTTCAGGGTCTGGCAATGTCTATCCATTAGAAATATGTTGGAATTGTTTCTATATGAGGTATTGAATTCATGTTTTTCCATTGATGTTAACATATCATTCAGTTGGTTTCATTAGGAGTCTCAGACATACTGGTTATGAATGGTACAAGCAGGTCTGATAGGGATGTACATCAGATAGTGTATGATATTTTTGAGTATGAAAGCATGGATTTGATTAGAAGGAAGTATGTATACCATATTTATAAGGTCGTTAGATTGTATGTGGTTATTTGCATGAGTTATAGCTATTTTGGTGACGACTAGCCTCAGAATAGTGACAGAGGATTATGACATAGTTATTCTATGTGTTTTTGGGATAACTTGCATGCGAGCATGTGTTTTGTTATGTGAGCTTGAGGCATGGAAGAAGACATGTTTGAGAATGTTATTTGTGATTCTTTGGTTGCTGGGTTCTTTCTGACATCAACTATGACGTGTGATCTTGCAGAGACTTATTGATGGTTGACTACACCATGTGGTATAACATGTTTATAGGATGGTGAGCTTGGATTATAGATCTTGGTACATAATGTTGGAAAGTGACAATGCAAGAAATTATTATTTTGTCATTTTTGTCAAACCTTAACTCGTGAGACTATTGTTATCTATTTGAGTACCATATCTATTGTTGATGAAGAAGATTTAATAAGAAGACCAAGTGAATGGTTGAATTAAGGAAAATAAAAGGGTTCTTGATCAGTTGGCACTCTGGCAAAGTAATTAGTTGTTTATCTTTCAAAGATAGTTTTTCTGGATGTTCTGTGCCAAGCAAGTTTGGCTTGTGCTGAGCAAAGTTTCTTGTGCCAAGCAAAGTTGTTCGTGACGAGCAAAGTTGTTCAATACCGAGCACCATTGAAATTGCCGAGTGGAAATAGTGATGTTGGCCGACTTACAGTAATTAGATTAATGATGAGATTTGAGATCTCTGATTGACTTAGTTAATTTTATTGGGATATGTAATGTTAATTAAAGATTGATCCATGTCATTTAATGTATGGGTAACCATAATTAATGCATGGTTTTAAGATTTAATTAGAGACTACTTTGGAGAACTAAATGTAATGCAAAGATGGAATGATCTGTTGGATCTGACCTAACCTAAGATCTACAATCTTGTTTAAGTGGAAAAAGATTTATCTGACCTAAATAGAGAGGTATATGATAACCTCAAGGGGTTATTCATTGAGTGTGCAAGAGTGGATGTGTATGCAAAAGGTTTGCATAGTTTATTTACTGTTTGGCATGATCTAGCAGAGAAGGATGAATACAGAAGCAGAGAGTTGCATGTGTGATTGCTTGACGTATTTCCAAGCAGATCAGAAGGTTGAAATGACAATGCAGGCTATCCAGTAAGTTAACATCAGAGTTGTAATTGGATCTGAATTTGCAAAGTAAGTTATATGTATCAGATCACAACTACTGATTACTTTCTAACCATTGTATCAGTTAAAATCCTTTAACAAGGTTGACCTAACAGTCATTTGTATAAATCCTCTAACAAGGTGACATTCAGGTGGAATGTTCTAAGTCCTCTAACAAGGCCACTCCTGACAGGGTGATTAGATCCTTTAACCAGGTCACACCTAGCAGTGTGTTATTGTAACCTTTAACAGGGTTGGCTCCTCACAGAGCTCACTTCAGAAGAGTGAAAAATTGGTAGCATGTTACTGGTGGTTTTTTCCAATTTGGGTTTCAACGTTAAATACTTGTGTCAACTTTTATGAATGCTTATGGTTTTTTTTACTATTATGTTTCTACAAGCTAATTTCAATAGACAGTAAACTACATGATTAAGCTGTTGACATATGCTACTACTGCCGAGTAGATCTGAAATACAGAAAGTTTTTATTTGCTACATCTAGACCTGAGGATAACTGATTCACCCCTCCCCTCTCTGTTATTCTAAATTCATTCTAGCAATTGGTATCAAAGCTTTGGTCTCCTAAAAATAGTTTGAAGGTACTTGGTGTGAAAAGATCAAGATGTATAAGGAGGTTCCTAAGCTGAACAAAGATAACTTCCCTGCATGGCAGAGTTTGATGAAACTGCATTTGGTTGGTATTGGAGATGATGCTAAGCGACTTATTGAAAATGGCTATGTATCACCTATTGCTCCTCTCATAGCTACTCAACTAAAATAAAAGCAAGAGCACAATCAAGCAATGTTGGAGATCGCCTCCTCATTGAGCTATTCAGAGTTTGATGATATAAAGAGTTTCACAAATGCAAAGTAGATGTGGGAAAAACTTGCAACTATCTATGGGGTGCCAGCAAGAAGTTGAGTCCACTTTTTGGGCAAAAAGTGGAAGTGTTTTCCTTGATTTTCAAGTTGTCTGTCAATTGATGTCAAAATTTGAGGCTCTTAGAGATTGAATATCAAAAAAATCCACTAATAGAAAATGTAGTTCTCAGAGTCTACTTTTCAAATATGTAATTTATTTAAATACCCACATAGTAGAAAATATATTTAGTAGGTATGTTTAAAAACCTCTTTTTCAAAATGCCTGTATCAGGACCATACCCCGCATGTGTACGACCACCCTATTTTGAAGTAAATAAATGAATTTTTCTAAATCCTTTTGGGGGAAGCTACCTAACACATCAAAGATTGGTTAGAATATTTTTGCTTTTTTTTTAATTGAACATTTTTTTTTAATTAATTTTTAATTGACTATAAAGTATATTTTCAAAACCTCTCGTGTACGACCACCATAATTTGATGAAAATTTCACTTTTTTGAGAATTATTTTTATTTATTTTGAATAGAATTCTATGTAGATTGGTCTCATATAATTCATTTTTTCAAAAACTTAAAATCAAAAAAGTTATTAAAGTTTTAGTAAACCTTACTATTTTAAGTTTAGGTACCACTTTTGATTAATAAATATTGTAAAAATAGTAAAATTTATCATATCACCATAAAATTTATATTTTTGAAATATAAACAGTAAGAGTTCTAATGGGTTTTAATTTCATCAAAAAATTTGATTATGAAGACCCTCAAAAAATTACGGCAAGACAGAAATCTGGTGTTCAAATGCCTTAGCCATTATTTTGAAGGTCCAAGCATAGGCTTGGTCTCACCAAACTTGTCTCGAACTGGAATCCAATGCAAATGGTGGTTTGGTAAATTCAAATTTTAAAAAATGGGCACATGTTTAAAAACATGTACCCGTTTCTTAAATGTAATAAATCAACATAAAAAAATGAGTTTTAAAAAAATTAAAAAAATTAAAAATTAAAAAAAATAAAAAAATTTAAAAAATGGGCACCCGTTTTGAAAAAAAGCGGGTACCCATTTTGAAAAATGGGCACCCGTTTTGAAAAAAAATGGGCACCCATTTTTTGAATTTTAGATCGGGTGTCCGAGCCTAAGATGGGTGCCCATTTTTTTTAAAACGGGTGCCCGTTTCTAGCGGTAGTTTTCAAGCCCACAAGACTTCTGCAGAATTGGCACCCAACTTCTTGCACTTACCCTATGATGGAGACACAAATGTGTTGAGAGATAAATTAGAAAGTCTAAGAGGTAAGTTTGATGAGATGAAAATGCAAGAAGGTAAAAATGTTAATCAGTATTGTGGTAGAGTAAAAGAAGTTGTAAATTCCATTAGAGGGGATAATGGAACAATTGATGAGAACTCCATTATGAGAAAGGTACTAAGAACTTTACTTCTTGTATATGCTATTAGAGTTTCTACAATTCAAGAATTAATATGTACTCCTAACAATAATCTAAATCTGGAAAATCTGATAGGCAGACTCTTTGCATTTGAAATGTCAAATTATGATAACTATAATCCACAAGGGATTGATTCTTCTTTTAGATCATAGTTGGTTCTCAATAAATCTAAGAAAGGAAAGAAACATGTGAACAGTGATAGTGACACTTTTGATGATGATCTTGAAAAACTTGAAGCACTTATGGAAAAAAGGCTTTCCAGAGGAAAAGGAAAATACAGAGGTAAACTTCCTATTATTTGTTTCTCATGCAACAAAGTTGGTCATATAGCTACTAGATGTCCTGACAAGAATGAAAAGGATGAAAGAAAGGACAACAAATACAAAGAACACAAAGACAAAAAGGATGACCGAGACTGCAAGAAATATAAGGACTACAAAGACAAAGGTAAGAAATATTGTTATATTGCTGAAGAAACTTCTGACAATGACACTGATAATTCTTATGACAATGATATAGAAGTTGTTTATGTTGCAATGAAAGAATATTTTGATGATGGTGAGAAAAATGCACTAATCTCTTATATGAGTAAAAATGATCATTGGATCATTGACAGTGGTTGTTCCCATCATATGACTGGTGACAAAGATAAGTTTGAAACCCTAAACTAATGTAAAGGACGATATGTAAAATTTGGAAATGATGAACCATGTCTTATCAAAGGTAAAGGATTGATTAACCTGACTGACAAAATTAGATGTGATAATGTGTATTGGGTTGATGATCTTAAATATAATTATCTGAGTGTTTCACATCTAAACACTTTTGGTTACAAAGTTGAATTCCATCACAGAAAAGCTAAGATCTATGATTCTACTAGAGAATTAGTTGGAAGTGGTGATGAGACTAAAGGTAACTTATTTTATCTGGATTTATCTGAAGAAACATGTTTGCTTGCACAGTAAAATGATATTTGGTTATGGCATAAGAGGTTGTGTCATGTGAACTTTGATAACTTGGTAAGCATAAGTAAATTGAAAAACATTAGAGGGCTACCTAGGTTAAAGAAACCTGAGAATGCTATGTGTAAACAATGTCAACTAGGAAAGATGACTAAGTCTAGTTTCAAGAGTAAAACACATATATCAGAGGAAATTTTGGAATTGGTCCATGCTGATCTTTGTGGTCCCATTGGAGAAAGAAGCTATTGTGGTGCTAGATACTTTATTCTATTTGTAGATGATTATTCAAGGATGATGACTATAATGTTTCTCAAGGAAAAATCTGATGCATTCCAGTTATTTAAATGGTACTTAACTAAATTTGAAAAGGAAATAGGAAAAAGTTTGAAATGCTTAAGATCTGACAAAGGTGGAGAGTTTATTTCTAATGAGTTTAACAGGTTCTGCAATGACCGAGGCATAAAGAGATAGATGTCTGCACCCAGGAATCCTCCACAAAATTGTATTGCCGAACGAAGGAACAAATCTATCATGGACTTTGCTAGAACACTAATGATGGAGAAAAATGTTGCACAGAAATATTGGAAAGAAGCTGTAAGTACTGCAGTCTAAACACTGAATAGAGTTCAAGTCAAGAAAGGTACAGATGCTACACCTTATGAACTTTGGTATGGTTATGCACCTAGTGTAAATTATTTTAAAGTATTTGGAAGCAAATGTTTTATACTGAAAGAAAACATAAATGGAAAAACAGATGGTAAAGGTGAAGAAGGCATATTCCTTGGTTATTCAATGAAAAGCAAAGCATACAAATGTTTGAATTCTAATACTAACAAAATTGTTGAAAGTGCAAATGTAAGAATTGATGAGTTTGCAGAAAGAAAT
>MU228115.1:207675-221660 GCA_018584345.1 Thuja plicata
TAATGTTAATTAAAGATTGATCCACGTCATTTAATGTATGGGTAACCGTAATTAATGCATGGTTTCAAGATTTAATTAGAGACTACTTTGGAGAAGTAAATGTAATGCAAAGATGGAATGATCCATTTGATCTAACCTAACCTAAGATCTACGATCTTGTTTAAGTGGCTAAAGATTTATCTGACCTAGATAGAGAGGTATATGATAAACTCAAGGGGTTATTCATTGAGTGTGCAAGAGCGGATGTGTATGAAAAAGGTTTGCATAGTTGATTTACTATTTGGCATGATCTAGCAGAGAAGGCTAAATACAAAAGCAGAGAGTTGCATGTGTGATTGCTTGACAAATTTCCAAGTAGATCAGAAGGTTGAAATGACAATGTAGGCTATCCAGTAAGTTAACATCAGAGCTATAATTGGATCTAAATTTGCAAAGTAAGTTGTATGTATCAGATCATAACTGCTGATTACTTTCTAACCATTATATCAGTTAAAATCCTTTAACAAGGTTGACCTAACAGTCATTTGTATAAATCCTCTAACAAGGTGACATTCAGGTGGAATGTTCTAAGTCCTCTAACAAGGCCACTCCTAAAAGGGTGATTAAATCCTTTAACCAGGTCACACCTAGAAGTGTGTTATTGTAGCCTTTAATAGGGTTGGCTCCTCACAGAGCTCACTTCAGAAGAGTGAAAACTTGGTAGCATGTTACTGGTGGTTTTTCCCATATTGGATTTCCACGTTAAATACTTGTGTCAACTTGTATGAATGTTTATGGTTTGTTTTATTGTTATGTTTCTACAAGCTAATTTCAATAGACAGTAAACTGCATGATTAATTTGTTGACATTTGCTACTGTTGCCGAGTAGATCTAAAATATAGAAAGTTTTTATTTGCTACATCTAGACCTGAGGATAACTGATTCACCCATCCCCTCTCAGTCATTCTAAATTCATTCTAACACATAATTGATTATTTATATTTAATATTTACATGTTTAAGGTACCGTTTGTATCCTATTGAGGGTCCATGTATTTATTTGTGCAATGGGAAAGTCTTTACTAGACAACCTAATTTCTTGTTGTAACTTGTATAAAGAGAAGTCTTTGCTTGTTGTTGTATGACATGTATGGAATGTGGAAAAGATGTGAATGCAAATTTGGTTGATATAGAGCAATTATTGTGGTTGTAATGCACTTCATTGGAATTGTGTAATCAAAGAAAGTTTCTACAGTCAATTCCTTGTTATAAGTATATCTCTATACCTTATTTTTTGACAGTGGATCCAAAAGGTAGGTTTAAAATTTACATTTGAGTAGTGTTCTTGGGAAGTGAACCTTATTATATTACCCCTAATAGGGTTCATCCTTTAACAAGTATTTGTACTAATTGTAATAATAATCTCCTAACATGGCTAGATCTCTTAACATGGACACTATACTCTTATTACATTATTTGTGGGTGATAATTCCTACCTGGGTTTTCCCTATTACAGAGGTTTTCTTGTCAACAAATACTTGTGTTATGATTTGCATTGAATAATTGGTGTTTGAGTTTAAATTTTATATTAATTGGGAACACAACTGATTCATCGCTTCCCCCCTCATATTTTTTAACAATTGGTATTAGAGCTTGTGGTCCTCTGAGAGAAAGATTAACTATTTGAGGAGATTCTGAGATGGCTTCCTATAGGAAGGAGTGTCCAAAATCTGATGCTAAAAATTTTGACAGTTGGAAGAACAAGATGAGAACTCATTTGATATTTTTGGGAATTGACTACATGATTATTACAAAGAAGGATGAACCATTCAAGGAAGAAGATGATTTAGAGAATGGTACTGAGGCAAAGGAGAAATTATTTTCTTGCAATATGGTTGCAAGGGAAGCACTGATAAGTGTGGTCACTAAGGCAAAATTTATGGAGGTTATAGATCTTGATTTAGTTCACAACATATGGAAATGGCTATAGGCTCTCTATGAAGGATAATAGTCTACTAAGAAAGAAAAATTACAGAATTGGAAGGATAAAATGAAGACTCTGAGGATGCGAGATGATGAGAATGTTAGAGCATATGTGTATAGAGGGTTACAAAGGTTGTTACTGGAATCAGGAACTCAAGAGGCACATATGTTGAAGATGAAGTGATCACAAATATTCTTAGATTGTTTGCACCTTTTTACAAGACTAAGTTAAAAGGGATAGAGGAGATCATACCACTAACAAAGAAATTCAACAGAGAAGTCTTGATTGCTAAGCTAACCACCTTTGAGACCATAGGTTTGCAGGATGCTTTACCCAGGGTTGAGTCTGCATTCAAGGTGACTCTTCAGAATGAAAAAGGGACCATATCAAGCTTTGAAAGCTCTAACAAAAGAAATAGACATGAAGAGTTTGCATAATATGTTGATGATTGGACAAAGATTCAAGAAGAAGAAGGGAAAGTGGATGAACTTGTGGCTCTAATAGAAAGAAGGGAAAAGAGAGGTAAGGGTAAATTTGAAGGGAAGTTACTCCGGAAAGGTTTCTCTTGCAATAAGATTTGTTATTTTTTTTCTAGATGTCGTACATGGATTCCTAAGTATAAGCCTAAGTTTCATAGGCTTGATTACTCAAAAGATAAGGAATGCTACTATGCTAGTGAAGGTGTGTGTGATGATGATATTGTGGATGTTGATTTAATTGGATTCATTTATATTAAAGATGATGAGCATGTTCATGATGAAAAATACCTAGTACAACATGTTGAAAATAAATTAGAATGGATAATTGATAGTGGATGTTCACATCATATGACTAGTGATAAAGATAAATTTGTTAAATTCAAGCATAAATATGATGGTGGTGTAGTCAGATTTGTAGATAACACTCCTAAGTTAATAATTGGAGTAGGTTAAATATCACTTGATGGGAATATTAACATAGATGATGTCTTACATGTTTATGGACTCAAGCACAATTTTTTGAGTACTGGACAACTTTTAGATAAGGGATATCACTTATAGTTCATGAATGGGAAACGTACTATCAAAAGTCAGGCTGCAAACTTGATCGCATCAGGTACTAAATCAAGAGGTAGTGTGTTTGAGCTGAATAATAGTGAGGCAACCTATTTTGTTGTGAAGATAGATGACAGTTAGTTATGTCATAGAAGGCTTTGTCACATAAATTTTGATAATATTTTAAAGGCTAGTAACATTAATGAAGTTAGATATTTTCCAAAAAATTTGAAGCCTATTGATACTATGTTTAGAGAGTGTGTAATGAGAAAACAAACAAAGAGAAGCTTTAAGAGAAAATTATTTACATTGAAAGAGAAGTTGGATCTGGTACATACAAATCTTTGTGGTCATACAAGAACAAGATATTTCTATGGTTAAAGGTACTTTATAATCTTTGTTGATGATTATTCTAGGATGATATGGGTTGCATTTATTAAAGAGAAATATGAAGCATTTGATAAGTTCAATATTTTCAAAGAAAGAGTAGAGAATGAATTTAGTTTGAAGATAAAATGTTGAAGGTCTGATAGAGGTGGATAATTTACTGATCTAATATGTTCAATTCTTACTACAAAGAGCATGGGACAAAAAGATAGACATCTGCTCCTAGAATGCCACAGCAGAATGGGATTGTAGAGCAAAGAAACATAAATATGTTAGATGTTGGCGGGACTATGTTTTTTGAAAGAAATGTTCCACATAGGTATTGGAGAGAGGCAGTCAGTATTGCAGTCTACACTTTGAATAGACTACAATTTAGAGAAGGTATGAATAAGACACCTTATCAAATTTGGTTTAATCATACTCCCACTCTGAAATATTTTAGAATATTTTATAGCAAGTGTTACATCAAAAGGGATGATGAGATAGGAAATTTTGATGCTAGAAGTGATGAAGGAATTTTGCTTGGATATTTTACAAAATGTAAAGCCTTAGCCTATAGATGTTTCAATTTAAGACTAAGAAAAATAGTTGAAATTGAAAATGTGAAGATTATTGAAAGGTTTCAAATTCAAAAAAGAATATATGACTTTGATAAGATTTTAGAAAATAAGGAGATTATTGCCACAGAAAAAGAAAATCAAAATTCTAAGATTGACAATGCGATTGAGGTTTCTTGAGTGATTCTACTAAGACTCCTAAGACTCTGAAGTATGTTCAAAGAAATCATCTCGAAGATTAGATTATTGGTAATGTTAATAAGAGCATGATGAAAAGATCAAACCTTAGGAACACACTTTGTTTGATTTCACAAGTAAAACCTAAGACTACTGATAAAGCATGTAAAGATGAATCTTGGATTAAGGAAATGCAGGAAGAAGTGGATTGGATAGAGAAAAACAACACTTAGAAATTAGTTCCTAGACCTAAGGGTAATAATATGATTGATACTAAATCAGTTTTCTGAAACAAAATGAATGAAGAAGGCATGGTTGTAAGGAATAAGGATAGATTGGTTTGTAAAGACTATTCACAACATGAAGGTCTATATTTTGAAGAAACATTTGCCCATGTTGCTAGATTAGAATCATAGAGATTGTTCCTTTCTTATGAATCACACAAAGACTTTCAAGTATATCAGATGGATGTGAATTCTCTATTTCTGAAGGATAATCTAGAAGAAGAAGTCTACATTGAGCAACCTGACGGTTTTTCTTTGAAAGATGATAAAGATATGGTTTCCAAATTGAAGAAGGAATTGTATGGTCTGAAACAAATTTCTAGACATTGGTATGCTCAGTTAGATAGGTATTTATTAATTCTTGGTTTCAGAAAAGGTAGTGCAGATAGTAATTTTTACTTAAGAACTAGTGAAGATGGAATCTTGATTATTGAAGTATTTGTGGATGACATTAGTTTTAGAGGCATTGATTAAATGAACAATCAATTTTTTGAAGAAATAAAAAGTGAATTTAAAGTGTCTATGATTGGTGAAATGAAGTTCTTCCTTAGTTTGTAAATTACTCAAAATGAACATGGCATTTTTATTTCTCAAACCAAGTATCTTAAAGAGTTTCTAAAGAAGGTTGGGGTGAAATATTGTAAACCTATTGGAACACCCATCGTTATGATATGCAAGATTACTATTACTAAGGAATCTCAAAGCATCTTTTTGAAAAAATACAAATCCATGATTGGAGGTTTGCAATACTTAACTCACACTAGACCAGAAATAGCTAGTGTAGTTGGAATTGATGCAAGGTTTCAAGTTGATCCTAAGGATATTCACCTTGCTATAGTTAAGAAGATATTCAAATATCTAAAAGGAACATTAGAATAAAGATTATGGTATGAAAAATATGATGCTTTTACACTGCATGCTGATACTGATGCAAATTGGGCAGGAAGTTTTGATGATAGGAAGAGAATTAGTTGTGGTGCACTTTTTCTTCATAAATATAGGTTGGTTATATGGTTGAGTAAGAAGTAGTATTTTATAGCTCAATCTACCACTGAATCAAAATATGTAGATGCTATTATATATTGCACATAGGTTTTTTGGATGAAACATATGCTAAAAGACATTGGGATAACCTTTGGAGAGCTAGTGCTTATACATTATGATAATACAAGCATAGTGAACATGTCAAATAATCCTATTATGCATTCAAAGACTAAAATATTTCAATCAAGTACCACTTTTTGAGAGATAAGGTTGCATAAAAGGAAGTCATATTGGAGTACATCAGTACAAAGGAGAAAATAGAAGATATATTGACTAAACCTTTAAGAAACTACGCCTTTGAGTATCTCAGAGGTATTCTTGGGGTGACAAACCCTCATTGTGAGAACTAAATCATGCATGAATGCATCAATCCAATCACTATTAGAGTTATACTATTCAATGGACTTGATGCTTGGATCTACTCATGAGGGGGAGTGATCACAGGAACACAACATAATAAATTTGGGTTATCAAGCACCTGGTTTGTTACAGACATGAAGATTTGTAAAAGATGCACCTTGCAGTGATGGGATGTTCAAAAAAGGAAAATATCTATGGCACCCTTTTGCATTGAATTCAAAGTGGGAGAGATATAAGTGAAAAATCCCTACTATTTTAGGGGGAGCTTTGAAGAGGATATTGAGAATATTGCATTAATGAAGCTACTTTTGGGTTGATGGATTTTCACATATGTTTCCATCAATGCCAAAGGGGGAGATTTTTGGAATATTTTCTATTTTAGGTGTTGACATTCATGGTTTTTCATTGATGTCAACATATGATTCAGTTGGTTTCATCAGGAGTCTCAGACAGACAGGTTATGAGTGGAATAGGTAGGTTTGACAGGGATGTACAGAAAATGTACAGTGTTTCAGAGTATGTGAGTATGGATTTGAGTAGAAGGAAGTTTGCATACCTTATTTTAAAGTTGTTGGATTGCATGTGGTTATTTTAATGAGTTATAGTTTTTTGGTGATGAATGGCTTCAGAGCAGTGTTTGAGGATTATGATAGAGTTAGTCCCTGTATTTTTGGGATAACTTGGATTTGCGCATGTGTTATGTTATGAAATATTGAATCATGGTAGAAGACATGTTCAAGAATGTTATTTATGATCCTTGGGTTTCTAGATTCTTGGTGATGTCAGTTGTGATGTGTGATCTTGAAGAGAATTTTTTTATGGCCGAGTATAGTGGTGTAACATATTTAGAGGATGGAAAGATTGGATTATGGATCTTGGCATGTAAATCATGATTTATATTGAATGTTTACATGTTTATGGTACTGTGTGTATCTTAGAAAGGGTCCATGTATTTATTTATACATTGGTAAAGTCTTAACAGACCAAACTAATTGCTTGTTGTAACTTGTATAAAGGAGAGTCATTCCTTGTTATTGTATGGCATGTATGGAATGTGGAAAAGATGTGGATGTGAATTATGCTGATATAGAGAAATGATTTTGGTTATAATTCACTTAAATGGAACTGAAAAAGAAAAGCAAGTTGCTACCACTCAATTCCTTGTTATAAGTATATCTCTATACTTTCTTTTTGGATAATAGTTCCAAAAGGTGGTTTTAACCTTCACATTTGAGCAGTATAATTGGGTAGTGTGCCTCATCATATTCATCCTAATAGGGTTCATCCTAATGAACTATAACTAATTGAATGTTTGAATATGTTATGTTGATGATCACCGAGCTGTAGAAAGTTAATGCAAGACATTAAATTAGTTAATGTATTATATTGTCATTCATGTCAAATCGATATAATCTGATTGGTTATATACATAGTGTCAAAGACTTTAAATAAACAAAGAGATAAAGGTTATGTTATCAGTAATGCATAAAATTTTAGTATACAACAAGTGAAAAAAAACACCAACGAACAGTGCACCCCGACAGATAGAGAACCCTGAGAGAAAAGTCTCAGTGATATCAGAGAAAGAAACTTGAGCAACCATTACCGAGCAAAACCTAAGAGATACCCGAGTAGAATTGAATTTCATGGTGTTTCCTAATGGATAGACAACCTTAACAGACATAGATTCCCGAGGAGAAATGAAGTCAAGACAGAGCAAACAAGGAGTTAAACACTTCAAAAAAAATTGAAGTTCAGAAATGACAAAAGACTTAGCTGGCAAGATCTAAATATGGAGTTAACTGGTTGATAACTTTGTGTTCATCGAAAATTTAAAAGCTACAGATAAGCTAGAGTTTTAAAGATAATTTTATTCTAGATGTCTAGGAGAAATCTGCGGGATAAAACTAAAGCAAGCTTTAAAGAAAGAATGGCAAGAATTGTGGATCACGCCAAGAACAAGAAAGTCAAGGACTTAGAAATGGTGAAATCATGTCTATAAGAGAGACAAGCTAATTCATTATGAATTGGAGGAAGGGGATAATAGAAGAGGATGCTAAAGAGAATACCGATGAAGGATATTTCATACTGTCATGATCAAACAAGCTAAAGAATAGAGCTAAACATTTTTGCGGATACTGAGCAACAACATCATTGAGCAGAAAGAAGTAGAGAAAAGGAACATAAAAGAGACATTGATCAAAAAGGTATTATGAGCTTACAATAGATATGAACATCTGCAAGTCTAAGTTATTTTTATGAACATATCATTTACTATTTCAGTTTAACCATTGGACTAGAAAATATCTTAAAAGAGTGGGATTTAACTATCCTTTATATATTGAGATACACCCCAAGGAGTATCAAAAATTTTCTCATGAAGATAGCATAGTGAAATGCCAGATATCAAGTGACAAACTATTATATTAAATCATCTAACAAGGTCACACTTAACAGTGTGTTTATAACCTTTAATAGGGTTGGCTCTTCACTAAGCTCACTTCAGAAGAGTGAAAATTTTGGGTTGCTGGTCCCAAGTGGTTTTTCCATTAATAGGTTTTCCACATTAAAATTACATGTGTCAAATTTGTGTTTATGGTTCATTACTTTATTGTTTTTCTTTACACATTACTAAAATAGGATTGATTGGTAAATACTAAGTTATTTATTGTATTTCGGTAAAGGCTAGATATATATTTGGTAAAACTTAAGAATAAGGTTTAACAATGGACTCCGAGTAGTAGTTATTTGATAAGATAATTTAAGGGCATACATCTTGAAGGACTCAAGATAACTAGAGGTTTACAGTTGTGGTATAAGTTTTGGATTAATTTTGAGGCCACTAATTCACCCCCCACCCCTCTCATTTATTATATCAATTGGTATCAGAGCTTGTGTGCTTGAAAGGAAGGTTTAACAACCTAAGATAAACATAACACTTGATGAGAAAATGGGATGTGACTAAGTTTTTAAAAGACAAATTTGCATCATGGAAAAGAAGGATAAGAATCCACCTATCAGGTATTGTAAATGATGTACTCAATACTTGGATACTGAATATGTGTTTCCTATAGGACCTCACACACTTGATAAATTAAGAGAAAACATGAACACAACTCTATGATGATAGAACTTGCTTCCTCACTCTCCTATGCTAAATTTGAAGATGTCAAAACATGCACCTCAACAAAGAAAATGTGGGACAAATTGAAGCTAGTACATGGAGGAGATGCACATGTGTTAAGAGCTAAGGCAGGAAGCCTAAGAGAAAAAATTGATGACCTAAGAATGAAAGAAGGAGAAACATCACTCAGTATAGGTGTAGAATCAAAGAGGTGGTCAATTCTATCTGAGGAGTTGGAGGTGTACTTGAAGAATAAACAGTGGTAAGTAAAATCCTAAGAACCTTATTGCCTGTTTATGCTATTAGAGTATCTGCTATACAAGAAATGAGAACAATAGAAAATAGCAATGTCACTCTAGATGGTTTGGTTGGTAGAATTAATTCTTTTGAGATGAATAACTTTGACAATAGTGTCTTACCGTGTATTGATTCTGCATTCAAATCTTCTTTGAAAATAAGTAAGTCAAGTCACAAACACACTATAAGAAATGATAGTGAAAGTGATAGTGATGACCAAGGACTTGATGAGATTGAAGCACTAATGGCTAGAAGATTGCAGAGAGGAAAAGGTAGATACAAAGGTAAATTACCATTGGTATGTTTTAATTGTAAAGAGATTGGACACTTTGCTGCTAGATGTCCTAACAAAAGAAAAGAAGATAGAAACAGTGACAGATCATATGAAAATAAGTTTGATAGAGGTGATGATAGAGAATACCAAAGCAACCAACAATCTGACAGAAGAGATACCCGAGACTACAAGGACAAAGGGAAGAAAGTTTGTTACCTAGCTGAGAATAAAGATGAGAATACTGACACTGAATCTGATGAAGATATTGAGGTGGCATTTTTTGTTATGAAAGATGATTCAGAAAAAGATGAAAGGTGTGTTGAGACTTCACTCATATATAAGGTTAGTAAAAATAGTAAAAATGATGTCTAGATTATTGATAGTGGTTGTACTCACCACATGACTGGATATAAAGAAAAGTTTGAAAATTTTAAGTATTATAATGGTAGATCAATAAGAATAGGTAATGACTCACCTTGTCCAATTGAAGGTAAAGGAACCATAATGTTGAATAATCTGATCAGATGTGAAAATGCATACTGGGTAAAAGGACTTAATTATAATCTATTGAGTGTTTCACAGCTGAATAACACAGGTCACCGAGTTGAATTTGAGAACAAAAAGGCAAATGTCTTTAATGAATCAGGAAGGTTGATCGAAACTGGTGAATAGATGAAAGGTAGCCTATTTTATCTTGATGATATTAACACCACTTATTTAATGGATAGAAACGAAGACATATGGTTATGACATAAAAGGTTATGTCATGTGAATTTTGACAACATGATTAGGATAATAAATAAAAGGAAAGTAAGAGGTTTATAGAGCATGTCAATGCCTGATCATGTCATGTGTAAGAATCGTCAAAAAGTTAAAATGAAAAATCCTAGTTTCAAGAGGAAAACCTACACATCTAATGCTATTCTAAAATTAGTCCATACTAATCTATGTAGACCAATGATAACAAAGAGCTACTATGGTGATAGATACTTCATTATTTTTGTTGATGATTATTCTTGAATGATGATAGTTATGTTCTTAAAAGAAAAATTAGAAGCATTCAATATGTTTAAATGGTATAAAGCTATTGTAGAAAAACAAAGTGGTAAGGAATGGAAATTCTTAAGATCAGAGAGAGGAGAAGAATTTATTTCTGATGAATTCACTAACTTTTGTAATGAGCATGGAATTCAAAGACAAGTTTCTACATAAAGAACACCACAACAAAATGAGATTTCTAAAAGAAGGAACAAATCCATTATTGATTGTGCAAGAACACTAATGATTGAGAAATGAATCACTCAAACATCCTAGAGAGAAGTTGTCAGTACTACTGTCTACACATTGAACAAAGTTCAATTGAAGAAAGACACCAATAAGACACCCTATGAGCTATGGTATGGATACACACCCAATGAAAGTTACTTCAGAATTTTCAAAAGTCAATGTTATAGTTTGAAAGATGATAGAAATAGAAAAATTTACTCCAAAGGTGAAGAAGGAATATTTTTAGGGTATTCTACCAAAAGCAAGGCTTATAAATGTCTTAACAAATCCTCTAACAAAATAATTGAAAGTGCAAATGTCAAAGTAGATGAATTTGCAGAGAAAATGATAAGGAAAGTAGAAAGGAACTGGAAGACTACAAAAAGTTTGTATATAGTGAAGAACCTGACACTCTTCCTGAGAAACACTATATTGCTCCTGAGCAACAAAACAATGCACCTGAGCATCAGACTGCTAACACTGAAAATTAGGAAATTGCTCAAAATGATGTTCCGAGTAGTGGAGATCATAATGAAGGTCAAGATGATGATGAGAATGATGAACAAAGTGTTGAATCAATACTTTCCAAGTATGTTAGAAGACACCATCCACAGAACCAGATCATAGGATACAAGAAGGCTGGAATGAGAACAAGAAGTAAGTCACTGAACACTAGATGTTTAATTTGTGACTTTGAGCCTAAATCTGTTAATACTACACTTGAAAATAAAGAATGGGTTAGTGTTATGAATGAAGAGATAGAACAAATTGAGAAGAAAATAACATGGACATTAATACCTAGACTGGATGACAAGAATGTCATTGGTACCAAATGGATATTCATAAACAAGCTCTGAATGAAAATGGAGAAGTCACAAGGAACAAAGAAAGATTAGTATGCAAGAGGTATGCCAAAGAAGAAGGTATTGAATATGGAGAAACCTTTGCACCCATTGCTATACTAGAAGGAGTCATAATTATACTTACTTATGTTGCATTCAAAGGATTTAAGGTATACCAAATGGATGTCATATCTGCATTCCTAAATGGAATACTAGAAGAAGAGGCATACATTGAACAACCAGAAGGGTTTGTTGATCGTGACAAGAGAAACATGGTTTGTAGACTACACAAAGCCTTGTATGGATTAAAACAAGCACCTAGAGCATGGTACGAAAGACTTCAATCCTATCTCATAAGTATTGGATTTGTAAGATCAAGTGAAAACAGTAATTTGTATTTAAAAGAAGATACTGATGATAACATTTTGATTGCTGAAATATTTGTTGATGATATCATATTTGGGGGTAATGATTTGTTATGCAAATCATTTTCTAATGTAATGAGCAAAGAGTTTGAGATGTCAATGTTTGGGGAGATCAAATCCTTTCTTGGTCTATAGATTGTTCAACAGGATGTTGTCATATATATCACACAATCCAAATACATCAAGGAAGTGTTGAAGATATTCAAGATGGAAGACTCCAAACCAGTTGGAACACCTATGGAAACCGGATGCAAGCTAAAAATGGAAGACAACTCAACTGAGGTAAATCATACCCTATATAGATCTATGATTGGAAAACTCATGTAAGTTGTTCATACTAGACCAGATATAACACATGCAGTCAGAATATTTGCAAGATTCTCTGGTAATCTCAAGTAATCACACATGACTGATGTCAAAAGAATTCTGAGATATCTAAAGAATATCGAGGACTATGGCTTATGGTATAAAAGAGAAGGAAAATTTGAGCTTCAAGTCTATACATGTGCTAATTGGGATGGAAACTTAGATGACAGGAAGAGCACAATAGGAGGAGCATTCTTCATGGGTGACAAACTTGTCACATGGATAAGTAAGAAACAAGGATGCATCTCACAATCTACTGCAGAGGCAGAATATGTGGCTGCTACTGCAAATCGCTCTAACATTACATTAACTAAACTATTACTGGAAGGTATGAATATGAAAATTCTTGAACTAGTGATTATAAATTGTAATAATACAAGTGCAATAAACATATCAAAGAACCCAGTGATGTATGCTAACACTAAGCATATTGTTATAAAGTATCATTACTTAAGGGAAAAAGTGCAAGAGAAATAAGTGATACTGGAATATGTTCAATTCAAGGAAAAATTAGTAGACACATTCACAAATTTATTGCCTAAAGATACATTTGAGTACCTAAGAAAGAGACTAGGGGTCCAACCCTTGTCTATTGGTCACTAAGCTGACAAAGAGGCTCCATCGGCCTACACATTATCATAAGATGATTCATGTTTATGCAAGCAAAGAGATGGACTGCAAAGACATATCACTACACAGCAAGGTACTTCTTTGCACCAAACATGAGAGTCATTATACTGCTGATGGTAAGGGAAATTCAAGGAATATATTAAAACTAAAAGAGAAAAGAGTTTGGCATTGTTGTCAAAGGGAGAGATTATATCCATATGAAATATCCATCATAATCATCAAAGGGGGAAAAGTTATCCTAAGGGAGAGATGACTTAAGGGAGGGATGACTCAAAAGAAAAAGAGATGATCAAGGAGAGGAATAGTCAAAGGGAGAGAAAACATCAGAGAAGAGATTCTACAACAAAGGGAGAGACATATAAGAAGTTTCTACATCTATCTAGTAAAGGGAATGAACAATAAAGAGAGTACTCTGCAAGAAACAAATCTAAGCTAAAAGAGCTTATTGAAAGCTAGATATTTGTATTGGTTATAGGGGTGCCAGCAAGAAGTTGAGTCCACTTTTTGGGCAAAAAGTGGAAGTGTTTTCCTTGATTTTCAAGTTGTCTGTCAATTGATGTCAAAATTTGAGGCACTTACAGATTGAATATCAAAAAAATCCACTAATAGAAAATGTAGTGCTCAGAGTCTATTTTTCAAATATGTAATTTATTTAAATACCCACATAGTAGAAAATATATTTAGTAGGCATGTTTAAAAACCTCTTTTTTAAAATGCCTGTTTCAGGACCATACCCCGCATGTGTACGGCCACCCTTTTTTAAAGTAAATAAATGAATTTTTCTAAATCCTTTTGGGGGAAGGTACCTAACACATCAAAGATTGGTCAGAATATTTTTTCTTATTTTTTAATTGAATATTTTTTTTTTATTAATTTTTAATTGACTATAAAGTAAATTTTTAAAACCTCTCGTGTACGGCCACCATAATTTGATGAAAATTTCACTTTTTTGAGAA
>MU228115.1:221776-252880 GCA_018584345.1 Thuja plicata
AAATTTATCATATCACTATAAAATTTATATTTTTGAATTCTAGACAGTAAGATCTCTAATGGGTTTTAATTTCATCAAAAAATTTGATTAGGAAGACCCTCAAAAAATTACGGTAAGACAGAAATTTAGTGTTCAAATGCCTTAGCCATTATTTTGGAGGTCCAAGCATAGGCTTGGTCCCACCAAACCTGTCCCAAACCGAAATCCAATGCAAATGGTGGTTTGGTAAATTCAAATTTTAAAAAACGGGCACACGTTTAAAAACGTGTACCCGTTTCTTAAATGTAATAAATCGGCATAAAAAATTGATTTAAAAAAATTAAAAAAAAAATTAAAAAATTTTTTTTTTTAAAAAAGGGCACCCGTTTTGAAAAAAAATGGGTACGCGTTTTTTGAATTTTGGATCGGGTGTCCGAGCCTAAGACGGGTGCCCATTTTTTTAAAAATGGGTGCCCGTTTCTAGCGGTAGTTTTCAAGCCCACAAGACTTCCGCGGAATTGACACTCAACTTCTTGCACTTACCCATAGAAAAATAAGTTTTATAGATTGATGAACTACAACTGATATATTTCATATTGCATTAGTAGTAATGTATTATGTTGCCATCAATGCCAAAGCGAGAGATTGATGAACTATAATTGATTGAATGTTTGAAGATTTTAAGTTGATGATCATTGAGTTGCAGAAAGTTAATGCAAGACATTGAATCAGTTAATGTGTTGTATTGTCATTGATATCAACTCGATATAATTTGATTGGTTATAAAGATAGTGTTAAAGATTTAAAATAAATAAAGAGATAAAGGTTATGCTATCAATAATGCATAAAATTTTAGTATACAACAAGTGACAACAAGCACTGATGGACAGTGCACCCCGGCGGATAGAGAACCCCTAGAGAAAAGTCTCAGTGATAACCAGGCAAGAAACCCGAGCAAGCATTACCAAGCAGAACCTAAGAGATACCAGAGAAGAACTAAATGTCACAGTGTTGCCCGACAGACAGACAACCCCGACGGACAGAGATGCCCAAGGATAACTGAAGTCAAGACCGAGCAAATAAGGAGTTAAACACCGAAAAGAACTAAAGTTCAGAAATGAAAAAAAAGGCTTAGCTAGAAAGAGCTAAATATAGAGTTAACTGGTTGATAACATTGTTTTCATCGACAGCTTAAAAGCTAAGGATAAGCTAGAGTTTTAAAGATATTTTTATTCTAGTTGTATAGGAGAAATCTGCGGGATAAAACTAAATCAAGCTTTAGAGAAAGAATGAAGAGAATTGCGGATCACACCAAGAACAAGAAATTCAAGGACTTAGAAATGGTGAAATCATTTCTATAAGAGAGCCAAGCTAATTCATTATGAATTGGGGGAAGGGGAGAATAGAAGAGGATGCTGAAGAGAATACTGGTAAAGAAGAATTCATACAGTCCCGATCAAACAAACTAAAGAATAGAGCTAAATATTTCTACGGACACCGAGAAATAGAGAAGCAACATCATCACCAAGCAGAAAGAAGTGGAGCAAAGGAACATAAAATAAATATTGATAAGAAAGGTATTATGAGCTTACAATAGATCTAAACATGTGCAAGTCTAAGTTGAATTTATCAATAGATCATTTACTATTTTAGTTTAACCATTGGATCAGAAAATCTCTTAACAGAGTGGGATTTAACAATCCTTTATATATTGAGATACATCCCAAGGAGTATCAAAAAGTTTCTCATGAAGATAGCATAGTGAAATTCCATATATCAAGTGAAAAACTATTATATTAAATCCTCTAACAAGGTCACGCTTAACAGTGTGTTTGTAACCTTTAATAGGGTTGGCTCTTCACTGAGCTCACTTCAGAAGAGTGAAAATTTTGGGTTACCGATCCCAAGTGGTTTTTCCCTTAACAGGGTTTCCATGTTAAAAATCCACGTGTCAAATGTGTTTATGGTTCATTACTTTAATTTTTTTCTTTACACATTATTAAAACAAGATTGATTGGTAAACACTAAGTTATTTACTGTATTTCGGTAAAGGCTAGACTTCTATTCGGTAAAACTTAAGAATAAGATTTAACAATGGACTCCAAGAAGTAGTTATTTGATAAGATAATTAAGGGGCATACATCTTGAAGGAATGAAGATAACTAGAGGTTTATAGTTGTGGTATAAAGTTTTGGATTAATTTTGAGGCCACTGATTCCCCCCCCCCCCCCCCCCCCCGCCCACTCTCATAGTTATTCTAACACATCCTTTAACATGGATTTGTACAAAATGTAATACTCATCTCCTAACATGACTAGATGTCCTAAAAAGGAAATTATACTCTTAGTAAATTATTCGTGGGTGTTAATTCCCACTAGAATTTTTCCCTTAATAGGGTTTTCCTCGTCAACAATTACTTGTGTTATGATTTTCATTGAGTAATTGGTGTTTGAGTTTAAAGTTTATATTGATTGGGCACACAACTATATCACCCCCCTCTTATTTGTGCTAACACAATATCATCGTCAACCTCCTTCTCATCTCGCTGCCTGGAGATAGCCAAAGACAACTAGGGGAAGCCTTTGGAAGACATAGGCCAGCCCAAGTCAACAACCAAAGTTGGCCAACCCAAGTACTGTGAAGCAACACCTTCTACCGAAGGCCATGGTGATGGATACCCACAACATCCAAGAGGAAAAATAGAACTATGAGGTGATAAATTATGACGAGGTGAATGGTGGTGAGGAGGATGAAAATGTGAAGTGTCACTATGTCAATGAGAAGAAATCTCACCCTGATTGCGGCAACAGGAAGTGGAACGACTGCCCAATACAAAAGCTTCTAGGGGAACTCTTTCCACTGTGCAGGGAGCATTTCCAAAATTTTGCAACAATTCTTGAAAGTGGGCCACCTCAAGTTCCACCTTATCTTCTTCAATACTTATCTGTAACATCACATTATTGCATATGCAAGCTTTATCAAAAGTAGATACATTAGAATCTATTAAAGCGTGTCAAAAAACCATTGCATTTCTATCTTTCCAAATTAAAAAGAGAATTTTCATTTTGAAAGTGTGCCAAAGTTGCAAAAAGGGAAAGGAAATCTAGGGTTATCCCTTAGAAGAACCATATGCCATGAAAATAGTTGTGGCTGATAAGGAGAAAATAATCATGCATCTAAACCCAATAACTCTAAGCCCTATGAAAAAATAAATACAAATGAAGGAAGGACTTAGACTGGCCATAAAAAAGTAAAGGGGATCTGGGATACCCAAATGATGAAGGTGATACCCTATTAGCAAGCCTTGGAAAAGAATACAGAAGGAAAAATACACGACTTTGGGTTATATTATTGTAAACCAGATTGTAATAAAATGCAATGTCCAGGTAGAGTCTAAAGATTGCAAATTCCATCACTATTTTAAAACCTCGACCATAGGCAAGTGTCGTGAAAGCCAACAATATCCCTCTCAAGGTTTCTATCTCTGAAAAGCAATCTCTAGATACCAACATCAGTCCTTCCACCAAGGAATAAGGCTAGTGATGCCAATTTTAGGCAAAATTTCAATTAGCCTAAGAGAGACTAGCAATTCAAATGTGTCACGATCTTGATGATTTAGGTAAAATTGAGCCCACATACCCTCCCAACTATAGAGTGACATAGTAGACTTGCAGAAAAGGTCCTTTGGGGTATGAATGCCACACTTGTGAAAGCATAGAACATGGAGACCTAAAATTCATGCAAGTTACATGCCTTGCATTTTAATGAGTGGAGACCAGTAGAGGCTGTGTTGGTTGAAAGACATCCCATCTCGAAAGTCACCTCCATTCCAACGAAGCCATGGTTTAGTTGCTTCTCATGGCTCTTAAAACCTCTTTGCTACAAAGGAACCCTAGATTTGAACTGGTTCTCTCATGATGAGAATGGTCTGGAAGCCAATCTATTTCCATGTTGGTCGATGCAAAGGAGACCCAGAAGAAATACAGTGGTGAAGAAGAACTTTTGAGGCCTCATTGGCCAAAACACAATGAAAAACCAATTTAACACACAAGGCTTGACCCTATTTGTGAGACGGATGAGGCCTAGACCACCATATTTCTCAAGCAAGCAACAATAATCCAAAGACACTCTATGAAAACCATTGTTCTCTGTATCTAAAACCCATAAAAAGTCTCACAACATCTTCTCAAGCTTACTATAAGCTGATTTGGATGGCGACCAACAAGAAGAGTAATAAACATGTGTGGCTACGAGAACTTTGTAATAGATTTGAAATTTACTAGATTTGAAATAGTTAGTAGTATACCAATTTGGTTTCTTTTTTTGAAAGCACAACATTCCAATTTTTTTTGTTCTATCCATTAAAGAGTAAAGTGATTCCCAAAAACAAGAAAACTTAGCCATGCTGGATCCATTTCCACTCATACTGGAGAATCCATTGTGGAGCTGGGGGGAATGACTGCTGATATAGATGGTTTTGTGTTATTGAAGGGTCAAGCTAGAAGGTAAACAAAAGGTTTCAAAGAATTGAAGAGAATTTTGGACATTCTGTCTATTGTCAATGAGGGTGAGAAAGGAATCATCAGTAAAACGGTCATTAACAAGTTGGGTATCCGAATTAGGGAGAGAAATGCCCAAAAGCAACATGTAGCAATAGAAGAGGAAAGAAAATAACCAAATCCCTCAGTAGAAATCACATATAAAGAAGGTGTGAGAGGGAAGCCTGGAGAAATTGACCTATAGAAGCCAAAAGTAGTGGACTTGCGACTACTAATTGTTATGGAAGCATTAGCATCTGAAAAAAGCATTTGAAATGAAAGAAAATTAAATAAGGGCAAAAACCAAGATCTTTTAACATAGACAGGATAAATGGCCACTCGATGCGGTCATAAGATTTTGTAAAATAATTTTTTTTAAATGGAATTCTAATTAGATTGGCAGGCCCATTGCATGCCCTCCTAGACAAAGTTATGATATTATCCAATATGAATCTGGAATATATAAAACCAGTCTTCTCAAGATAGAATCTGAGGAAACCACTATGTATTCATTACATGCCCATAACACTTTTTTATTAGTCACCACAAATGATTCTGGAGATGTAGATAACATTTCCTCTTACCACATAATGAAACAAACAAATGACACCTGACACACCTTCACATCTTTGGGCTTTATCTCATGCTGACGTTGTCTTCACCTGCAGAGATGCTGACTACTTTCTTCTCTTCAAGTAATGGGGTCCACTCAAATACATGTCATACTGGTGATCATCTACATTTTGACACGTGTTAACACCATCCCAAGCAACGAAGATGTGGGTTTTTCTTCCTATTCAATAACTTTCCATGCCTGAGGCACTTCTTCATGCATCTCCAAGCCTTCTTCAAACTATCACTTACAAGTTATGGTGCTACGAGAAATTTTTTGTTTAATTATTGATGGTTCACTACACATCTACAGGTCTTCTAGATGGTTATCTCGAGCGGTCATGGAGATGAAAATGGATAAATTAAGACATCGGATTTACATGTGCTATAAATTCTAACCTAAATTTTTTTCATCCCTGGGGATGAAGACATTAACAATGCCGATGCCATGACTTAGGAAAATTTTAAGTATATTTAGGGATTAAACAAGTTGGTAATGAATATATGGTTGTGAAATTGATGATTGACAAGAAAACCATTCCTAATGCATGGGGCTAGCAAGCGAATGTTCCGAGGGGAAATACAAAGATAACTTGGACACTTGTGACTAGCTACATTAGGTTACTGATAAAATATAACAAAGACATCTTGAGAAACAAATGCGATCTAAAACTTAGAATAAATTTAAAACCTAGTTTAAAATCCATCGACCAAGGATGTAAATAAATTTCAAGATACCTTTGCATTTAATAGTCCTAACAAAAGGTGTAATGGAACAATAAAAGGAAGTACACCCCCCTCCCCCCTCATGTCACTTTAGAATATAGTTCATTTATAAAATAATACATAAAAATGTGCAAAATCCCCAAAAAATAATAGACAAGGTCATAGATTATCTCAATGCATCTACAAATAGAGAAGCACATGTAAAAGATGCTCAAAATATCCAAATAGGTTGAATTTCTTTAAATACATGTAGAACAACTCAAGTGAACTCATTCCATGTAAACAAATGGAATCTAGGTTCTAAAACTCCTAAGTAATTGATCAAATAGTGCAAACACAAGAATCTAAATAAAATGAGATTCTTGACGATGTGTGGAAGTTGAAAGATGAAGTATGTTTGGTAAAGTTATGGCCCTGGAGGTGCAAAAATGAATGCTAACTTTGGAGTCCATGTATAGATTTTTTTTTCCTAAATCTGATAAAACTACCACTACCACGTGATTGTGCCAAAATTAGCGTTTCAACAATACCTTGTTCGAATGATTTTGATTATGTATGACAAAGTTATCACCAAAAGCTAAAGGTAGGTTAAACATGCAACTTCAAGGCTTGACAGGATTTAATCTGTTGGGTCTGTATGATGACAAGATCATGATGTCATGCTAGTTTCAATAGGAATATTTCATTCATCAAAAAATTGCCCCCTTGCCAAATTGATTTAACAATGATTAGAATATGCTTTGACCACTAGAATATACTTTTATATTACAAATTGTAAAAATGTTGAACTTAAATATTTGAAAGGAATTTTTTATTAGAGGGATTGTGTGTGATTGTACCTTGCAAGTATGAGCTATAGAAAAGGCTTCATATCATTTTGCAATTTCTTAAAAAATGCTTCCCTTTTATTTTTTAAAAACATTTGATAATTGTTTTAAACAAATTTAGATATCAATAAACAAAAATTACCAAAAAAATTGTACGTTGATTTTTTAATTTGTGCACATTATGTGCCCAATTGCTAACGTAATATTGACATCAACATCATCTGCATACCTACAGGTCTTAAAATTTGTGCCCACCAAAAAAATGCCTAAATTTTCTTTGACATCTAATTTTGACAAATTGACTATCAATTTATAGGTTTTTGGACCTTATGAGCTTGATTGTGACATTTGTTTTACTCTGCGACCCCTAGATTTTTCACTATCCCCAAATTTTGCCTTGTTTTGCATGTCCTCGACCAAATCCATGCAAAAAAATTCAACTACTCAGATTTTGATGAAATAATAGTCAAACTTAGTGTTTTGAGACTTTGTAAACTTGACGGTGATGTTTGTTTTAGACCAAAGTGCCCAGAAATATGTGGTTTCCTCAAACTACATGCTCATAGAAAAGACCACTCAAACTCTCGAATTCTCAAAATTTAAAGAAATGACAATTGATCTTGGGGTTTCAGGACATTGCAAACAAGATCGTGAGATCCGCGAATCTTAAAAAAATAGGCATAAAATACCTAAATCCAAATTCACCAAAGAAGGAAGATTTTGAGACCCTGCAACACTCTTGAGAAAAAACCCTCAAAACATGAGAAAGGGTTTGTTGAATCCATGCTTTGATGCAAGGTTGAAGTGATTGTGGATGGTGATCACATACCATGTTGGAAATATGGTACTTTGATACAATGTTGATGTATGGAGGTGTGTTAAAATTTGCAACACACGCACCTCTAGGATCAAACAAAACAAGAACACCTTTAACAAGGAGGGCAACATTAAAATAATTGTTAAATTTCTCAAGAAGCAAATATTAAAAAATTATAAGATTATGATTGCAAGACTGCAAGATTACATGGTGAATACAATAATATGCTTTTGTAGAAAAATATGTTTATAAAAATAGAGAAAAAACAATGACAAAGCTAAGATATGGAAACTAAAGTGCATGATATGAAAACTAGAGCAAAAAAAGTAGAATATAACTAGAATGAACTAAACTAAATTTGGCTTAACTAAGTAAACTTTTAAGTTAGGCATTCTTGTGCAAACATGTGCTCAATTAGGCATTAGAATATTCTTGAGCATGTGCACAATTAATTAAAGCAACAATATGAAAATATGTCTAATGTAATAAAACTATGTATGTGCAACATAAATGCATGCTCTAACACCTTTTTTATTCGCCTAAAAAATACATTAATCTATTTTTTATCTTCTTTTGCCCTCTCTTGTATAACTCAAATTACCTTATTATAATACATACCATAAGAGGTCACAAGATCTGTGGGAGTCTACAATTGTGGTGTCATATAAGATTTGTAAATATTTTGCTTGACATACATATGATCTTAATGTAATGATTTTGTTAATGCTTAATATATAAAAAGTTAAAATTTTAAAATTATTTTAGAGTAAAAAATGAGATTTATGCCTACTTATCAAATAATATAAGGTACTTAAAAAAATATATAAATGAATTAGGTATAAAAACCTCATGTGAAATATTTTCTCTATTTATGAGATTCATGCATATATGCTCATTCAAAGAAAGCATTTTTCTTTGGTATCCAATTACAATTATATTACATGCAAAATAAAATTCTCCCTTATCATCTATATGTTGGGGATCCGTCTTCACGTTCCCTCCAAGAGACTCTGTCTCTTCGGTTTCTTCCTCTGGTTTCTCAAGAGCCTCTTTGGAGCTCTTTATCATTGTATTTGTTGTAACTTGGTTGAACTTCTGGATTAATTAATATATTCTCCTACTCAGTGTGGACATAGGTAATATTGGCCGAACCACGATAAATCTTGCGTACTCTATTTTTTCTCTTGTTTTTGCATTTTGTTTCTGCTCTTCAACTTTTACAATTGGTATTAGAGCAAGTTGTTGCTGTTTGGAATTCGGGGTTGAAATTCTGGGATTGTGGAAGAGCTCAAAGTGCAGAAGTTTACAAGAAAGAATTTTGGCCTGTGGAAGGTGCAAATGGAGTCGCTATTAATTAAGCAAGATCTAGCGCTTTCTTTAGAGGGGAAATGGAAGCAACCAAACATGATGTCTTATGATGATTGGGAAATAATGGACAGGAAGGCAAGATTGACAATTCTTCTTTCGTTCTCCGAAAATTTGCTATTTAATGTTACTAAGGAAACAACAACAAAGGCAGTTTGGGACAAGCTGAAAGCTACTTATGCAATGGCGTCCGCTGCAAACAATGTTTTCATCATGAAGAAACTCTATAGTCTCAAAATGAAGGATGGTGGTAACATGACAAATCATCGAGCAGGGAGTTTAATACTCTTCCCAGCCGAACAAATTCGGTAGGCATGCCACCAAGCGATGAAAAAAAAGATGTATTATTTTTATGTTCTCTCCCAGCCAGCTGGGATGGAGTTGTAACAGCCATAAGCACATCCACACCCGGCAAGAAAAAGGTAGTTTTTGATGAAGTTGCAACTACTCTTCTCAGCGAATACATGAGAAGAAAGAGTAATGTTCCTTCGTCCGATGAAACCTTAACGACAGTGAGCATCGACTATAGAGGAAGGAACCATCAAAGAGGTAGAAACTCTAACAATAGAGGGAGATCTAAGTCTGCTAAAGGGACAAATTCTAAAGAAAGCAAAGGGGATTGTTGGTTTTGTGGCAAACTAGGCCACTCAAAGAACAAATTTTATGCTTACAAAAAGGCACAAGATAAGGTGCGGGCCAGCCAAGCAAATATTGCTTATGATAAGGATGATTTAAGAATTTTAGTTCTCTCTGCAAGTGATACTATTTCAGAATTGTGGGTACTTGACTCCGGTGCATCCTTTCATGTTTCCTCACGCATAGAGTTGTTCACAAATTACCAAGAAGATAAATTCGGGAGAGTTTTCTTGGGTGACAATAATGTTTGTGACATTATTGGAAAGGGTGATATTTTATCGCCATTAAATGGACGAGTACAATGGCTATTAAAGGATGTTCAACATGTTCCAAAATTGAAGAGAAATCTGATTTCTATTTCTGAACTTCATACTCAAGGCTGCCATACATTCTTCAATCCGAATGCATGTAAGATAACAAAGGGGTCTTTGATAGTTGCAAAAGGAGATAAAGTTGGGAGTTTATATATCCTAGAAAGCAACGATGAAGAGGGAGCTGCTATGACAATGGTGGACAACAACTCAGAGCTTTGGCATCAAAGGCTCGGGCACATGAGTCGGAAAGGTCTCGATGTAATGTTGAAAAGAGATCAACTACCGGGGCTGAAATCTATTGATATAAAATTCTGTAAACATTGTCTCTATGGAAAACAAAAGTGGTTTAGCTTCTTGAAGACCGATAGTGAGAAGAAGGGCACACCCTTGGAGCTTGTTCGCACGGATGTCTTTGGACCCACTGACGTAACCTCCTTTGGCAGGGCTAATTATTTTGTTACCTTTCTAGATGATTTTACAAGAAAAGTTTGGATTTATATGCTCTCTAGGAAATCATAAGTTTTCTCTAAATTTAAAGTTTTTAAAGCTCTTGTTGAAAATCAAAGTGGACACAAGATTAAGTGTCTAAAAAGTGATAATGGAGCAGAATTCTGCTCCTCGAAATTTGATTCTTTTTGTGCAGATAATGGTATCCGTCGAATCAATGTTGTTTTGTTTACTCCACAAGAAAATGAAGCATTGGAAAGCTTGAATAGAACAATTCTTGAGAGAGCTCGGCGTATGCTCTCTAATGCGGGATTGAGTAAGGAATTCTGGGCTGAGGCGTGTAATACAGCGGTGTATCTCATAAATCAGAATCCTTCATCATGACTGGACTTTGGCATTCTAGAGGAAAAATGGTTGAGAAAAAGAATTTCACATTTTCACATCCGGGTGTTTGGGTGTGAAGCTTTTGTTCATGTGCTGAAAGAAAAAAGATCCAAGCTGGATTTTAAATCACAAAGGGATATCTTTATGGGCTATGGTGAAGATCAGTATGAATTTCGTATTTGGGAAACAACGGAGCAGAAAATCATCCAGAGCAGAGATGTTGTCTTCAATAAGAGGACGTTTCCAGATCTGCAGTCACAATCAACATCAGAAGAAGAATATGTGTCCAAAATTGTTTTTAAAAACAATGTTTCAAAGACACAAAATGGTGAAAGGGAGTATATATTCTCTGATTCAAACAGAGGGAATGCACAGCTAATGTCTAGTTTGGACAGAGTGGATGTGCAGATTTCACACCACTCATCTATGCATTGGGAGGAAGGGGTTTCTGCCTCCAAACGCGTGTGAACTCCACACACCAATCGTGGTGTATCCAAACACCACCAACACCCCACGCACAGAAGCAGCAGAAGCCCTCACGTGGATGGAGAATTACGCACATTCAACACTGATAGCATGTTTCTCTTGAACTTTCTTGCTTTACACGCTAGCTGATATGGAAATCAACTTTTCTTTTAACGTTTCTCATGGGACCAGTTGCCTTTTCTGCCGTATACATTCACTTTCAAATATAAGAACGTGCCTGTGATTATCAGAGCTGATAAATGAAAATGGTAGGAGACGATGATTTTTTTTTTGAATTTAATCATGGGTCCTACAGTTGAAGTTTTCATTTGAAACGAAAAGAGTAAATAAATAAGAGGTTTGTTGCACTGAGAAATTTTTCCTTTTGTGCTGAAATTTGTTTCAAATATATTGGGCATTGAAAATAGTTGGCTAGAATTTTCTGATAATAGATAAAATTGAAAACGTCGCAAATTATTTACGCATTACACTTCATTGGAAAAGGTACAAAAAGCAAGGCAATTTCGTTTTCCTTGTTTTGTTTAAAAAGAACCGCGTTATTTTTAGCGTTACATGAGTAAAGTTATAATATTTTTATTCGTTATTTTAAAGAAGTTAAACGTACCAGGTTAATCTATATTGTTTCAAAATTAATGATGGAATGGTAAGAGAGGATGAGTTGCCTGGAAAAACAAATGATATCTCAATTTTAAACCTTCTTGCAGGAAGTTAATATGGTTCGAATACCATTTTAGGTTTTTAAAAAATATCTTTAAATCTATAGATAAATTGGTAAGAGATGTTGGCCTTTTGATTGATAATTGATAGATAAAAGAGGTGTTTGATAGAAAATAGAAGGTTTTAGGTTTGAGTTCAGGCTGGATTCTATGAATTATAGTTCAACATACAATATTGGAGTTAGGTGAGGAACTCCAAGTCCTTGTAGTACAGCTGGCTTAAATCACACACACTAAGATTTGACTTCTAGGCTTAAAAGTGTTAAACGCTCCGAATTAACTGAGACTCCCTAGACGTAATCTGTTGCTTAGTGTGTGTGGTTTAAAGACAGCTCTTGAAATGTAGCACAAGGGAAGTTTCAAAATAAACAACCTTTTTGAAATCATCTACACCTAGACTGATGATAGACTATCTAAAGAAGTGTTAAGAATTAGTAAGTAAAGCAACACAACAAAAAATGGAATTTCCTAGCTTCAACTCCTAATTGGTCCATATAAGTTGCAGATAAACAAAATAGATATTAAATTGTATTACCAGTCTGTTGAAATTTTAGGTTACTCTTTATTTATAAGAAGGGTCTCTTTCTTTTAAATTTTTCTTTGTGAAATTACAGAAAAATGATGTGTCTCTGTGTGGGCACACACACACACACATACATATAGATGGATATTTTGGTCTATATGTTCTAGCTTGTATTAATGATGTACATTATAATATCAATTTGATGATTTCTCGAGTAATAATTTTATATATAAATTCATTGGACAAAATAAAAATAATGTTTTATTTTTTGTACAAATGATATTATGAAAGGAAAATATGCAATATATTGTAATTTATGTGTCCCTCATGACCAACTTTATAAAATATAGAGGTTAAAAAGAAAACTAAAACTCGACTAGAATCTTGGAGAACCATTGCATTTATTATTAGCTATGCGTTTCTAGAATGAATAAAACTTTTACATACCATTTTTGAGGTAGGGATATTTTCATTTCCTTTAGTTTGGTTCTTACATTGTACTTGATGCATTGTGTTTAATTTTAGTTTCCTTCTATCGAATGTATGACAAGTAGTGGTCTAACAGAGTTATTTGTTTCCCACATTTGATTGATGGGAGAAAGTGGGTCTTCATGACCATTCAACTAGAGATAGGATGTCATTCATAAGTTTTGATTACAACAATAGAGAAAAGGTGATGTAGGCTTAGTTGGTGCGTATGGTTAGGCGCCAAGTGGATTAATTGAGGATGCACTTGAGAGATACAAGTATAATTAATCACCATGGCAAGTGTAAAGATCATTTTAATTGAAAAATGAAAATCCTACTCCTGCTACGTGTGGTACACATGGTTACAGATGTCTTGATAGAGAAATTTCACCATGATCATGTCAGAGAACCAATAAATTATTAGAATATACAAAACAATGACAGCTTCTAGATTCACAAGGTATTGCTCACATAAAAACATGAAGTATAAGATGAAACAAATAGTAAGAAAACACTTTGGTGTATGCAAACATGGTATTTCATGACACTTTTGTCCTTGGTTCTTGTCAGACATCGAACGATATCTCTCACGTCAGTGAGATCTACTTTTAAGTTTAGTCGATTAAAAGTTGACTGTAGTAAAGGTCGACAATTCAAAGCAGTCTATAATGTCTCAAGTAGAAGAAAGGCATAATTTTTATATATTGGGTTTTGAAATAAACAGCCAAAACACACGTTGTCGTGTTTCTTTGTATAGACTTGAATTTTTTAATGTGTTTTTGACAACATTATTTTGAATATCTAAGTTTGAATGTATTAATTTGATAAGCTTTACTTCTTGTTAAGTCATAGGCGTCCTTCTAGTGGGAAGCATTTAAACATTTATATCTATTAGTATGGTTGAGTTTGAAGGAGCTTGGCCAAGTTTTAGAATATTTTTTTCATAAGATTATATACTAAAATAACTATTTAAAATAATATTTTTTACATATCAAATTATTGATAAATATATTTCAATTAATAGTTATAAAAAATATAGAATGTGAAAAATATTTAATATAGATTTATGTATATGTGTTTTTGATATAATTAAAAGATCTAGATGAGAAGGTAATTCATCTTCAACAATTGATCAAAATTGTTTCCTATTTCCCTCCCTTTTAAAGTCATATCAATTCTCTTAATACTTCAAGTTGAAGAAGAGAAGAAGGCTAGACATGGCATGTTGTTTGAAGAAAAAATTGGATGTTAGAGAATCGTCGGTTGGAATATTAATAGTGTATGTCGAGAGATATTTTATGTTAAAGATAAAGAGTTGTTACATTTGTACACATTTAACTAGTAAATGCTTTGTACAATAGAAAATGATGAGCAATTCTAGGAGTGTAGATCACTCACCAAATTATATTTTGCATTAAGGAAAGTGTTCTCCCAATGGCTCACCCTCAAACAAACCAGATTAGCACAACCCAAAATGGATAAACATATTCTAATACAAGATCTAAGTGAGAGAGAAGAATTGAGGTGGCTTTCCTTAAATGAATAATGGTTATATGATATGTAAAATTGACAAGATTGATAAAAGAAATGATAAATAATTATCATATGATATCAGATCTGATGTTTGAAAGTAAGTGCAAGAGAAGAAATAGTAAGAATGGACTCACCTTGAAGAAAGTAGAGGCAAATGGACCTTCAACTCTGATTTTGACTATCATAGAGGTGTCAAAATCAGGTAAAATTCCAAATCTGGGCTTCTAATGCCTATAACTACTTTATGTGAAAATCCCAGTCCAAAAGGACGAGGCTGACATGGGTGGCCTTATCCAGGACGAGGGTGGAAATTTTAACCTTGTACTTTTAACTCTGAATCTGATGAAATTTTTAGGGTACCTGTGAGTGTGACTGATATTCCAGAATCTGGATCTGAAACTCTGTTATTTGTTCCTTCACACAGAGATAAAAAGGGAACAAGGTGGTGGAAAGGGGTTTTCCTTAGTCAAACCGCTATATAGGAATCAATATTAAAATTAAATAGAGATTGCATAATGGAAGGTAAATGTAAACAAGATAAATATTAGTATTCACCTTGCATGTAAAACCCTTATGGATGGATATTGAGATCCATCCAACACATGCAGATGATTGTATGTGTATGCTTGAGATGTACAATCAAGGATGTCTTAAAAAATGTATTGGATTTACACTTGTCAATCATAGATCTTCAATGAATGTATGCTTGATAACGTAAATGAAGAAGGAGAGAGAAGAAGAATGGATGGATCTTCTTTATTTCTTGTGAATTCCTCTACTTGTCAATCATGGGAGGGAAACTTGCATCAATGAGAGAAGATTGCATTTGCTTGAATGGATATTGAAGAAATGGAGACTTGGAGATCTTGAATGTGACGCTTGCCTTCAAATCTTGAATCAAAATCCTCAATAAGCTTCATTATATGTGCTTTTGAAAATGTCTATTTTGTAGGCATGTCTCTATGTGTCAAAATGAGAGGCATTGATGTCCTTTTATACTCATTTTGGGATTCAATATTGCATAGATTGACCACAATTAAGGAACTAGAAGAAACACCCCCACATTGGGCCTAGATAAAAGTCAAGCACAATACTCTAGGACAAGGCCAACCTGGACGGCCTTTTCAAGGCATTTCTTTTCTTGAAGGTTGTTTGGGCCTAGGGGAGTGTGATAAATTCTAGAGGAGGAAAATGAAAGATGTGGGAATTAATCATAAAGATATACAGACTTCAAATCACTAAAATCGGGTCCAATAGGTCTTAGAAGACATGGAATTATGGGGGATAACTTCTTAGGATGATACATTTAGCCCCCACTTTAGTGGGAGTGTGGGATAAACTCATGCTCAGGGTAAAGTAGATCAAATACAAAGGTTGATCTTGTCAAGGTCAAGGAGACAAAGAAACATCAAGCCCCCAAGTTACATAAGTCATCCTAAAATCCAAAACCATGATAAGAGAGACATCACTTGGAAGGGAGGGATTGAAAGAAAGAGAGGGGTATGATTACTAGCCCATTAAGAGTATGTCTTATTTTGAACCACACAAAGAAAGCATTTCCAAAATAGAGAATTGAATGGTCTAGCAAAGTGTGTTATGCTGGTCAACCTATCACCAAGAATTAGGCCTTAAGAAAAGCATTGCATCCATTAAGGGATCCAACAACAAAACGATCAGGCCTAAGGAAGACATTGTATCCTTAGAGATCAAAGAAAAGTGATTAGGCCTAATGAAAGCATTGTATCATTAGGGATCAAAGATAAAGCAATCATACCTAAGAAAATCATTGTATCCTTGGGGATAAAAGAAAAATGAGTAGGCCTAAGAAAAGCATTGTATCCTTAGGGATAAAAGAAAAATTGATCAAGCCTACGGAAAACATTGTATCCCTAGGGATTAAAAGAATGAGGATAAGCACAAGGAGAGCATTTTTACCTTGGTCATCAACAAAAAAAATGTGTGTGTGTGTGAAAAAAATGAAAAAAAAGAGTGAAGTGTATGTCCCCATGTTAAAGTGATTGAAAATGCCTTAATGGGAGAAATGGCTTTAATAGAGCATGCACGAATCCAAAATAAATTTTTCCACCATGAAATGCCTTCAATAAAGGACAAATTTTGAGAAATAAAAACATGAAAAAATTGAGCACAGAAGGGATCTACCGAATCTGGAGTCAGTAGGTCATATGATAACTCATGTATATCAAAATTATATCAAAATGAACTTTCATCACCCAAAGGTTGCAGAACTACAAGCACAATTCAAGAAAAGTATGTAAGCGTTACGAAGAAGAGTATTTTTGGGCCGACATCACGAAGACCAGAAAGAATAGGTACCTACCATTTTGTATCATTCCAATCAGACAACACAAAGGCAAATTTATGAATAGTGGCATATGCACAAAATAACATGTAACAACATATAGAAGAAGAGATACAAATAGAAGAATTTTTATGACATTGTTATTCCTTTATCACCTTGCACCAAAGAAGCCTCAAGTGTCATTTAAATAAATCTAAACAAAAAACATAACATGCATCACATCATGAGGGAGACACATTACAATAGGAAAACATATAGAATCCACTGCCAAAGAGGAGCTAGTCAAGTGTATCACCTCCCCCCCCACCATCTTGGTCTATAATGTTTAGGGAAGGTGGGAAACCCACAAGAGGAACAACATCAAGCACAACAGATGGAACAATAGCCAGTTCTAGAAAAGGACCATGTCATGAAGATATGTTTCTTTTTTTGTCACTAGGAGTGATAGATAATTATTGTGAAATCATAGCTAATAAATCATGATGAATATCTATAGTATCATACATGTCATTAGAATCACTAGCATGAATATCATTCTTAGCATCAAGAACATCATCATCAAGAGTATCTTCTTCATCCAAATTAATTGTAATAGAATCTAAGATACAAATTGAATTTTTATGTTTGTTTATTTTGATCTTGTTTAAATTCACTTCTTTAGTTGGCTCAATCATGGTTTGGTCAAAGGGAAGTAGAGGATGTGTAGGTGTATGAGGTGAAGAAATATTTTGATAAGCACACTAACGGGCTCTGGCATAGTGCTTACGATGGTAGTCATAACCATGATGGTTGTTTTTGGTTCTGATAGAGATTTGGTTTGGGTTAGGATCAATCAACATCGAGTCCTTTCTTGTTTTAAGGGGAAGAATGGAAGGAACCACACTAGGTTGAGAGATGACTGGATGATAATGTGTATAGCCAATAGGAGGTGGAATAAAAACATATATAAGAGGTGTAATTTGTGTAGGAAGAATTCCAAGTCTCAAGAAAAGAGATGGAACATCCTTGGGTTTTCTAACTTTACAAATCTTATTGACCTTATAGGCTTGGTATGATCGAAAGAGATTGTCAAGATGGGTTTTGGTTGGTTGAGGCATAAAAGGCCAAAATAAATCAAGGTCAACTGATTCTCAAGGCACTAAAGGATGGTAATGACTATAGTTAATTGTCATGATTTCTCCATTATGAGTAAATTTAAGACATTCATGAATAGGAAAGGCCGTGACTTTTATGGAGGTAAGCCAAAGAAGACAAAATTTGACTTGAATTTATCATAAGTTGGGATGATAATGAAGGTAACATCTATAGTTATACCACCAACTTTGACAGGAAATAAAATAGAAGCATGGGAAGGATAAAGGAAACTATTATAAGTTTGGATCATAACATCAAGTCTATCATATAAATCACATTGTGATCATCTTCTATAAATATGTTCATCAATTATCACATTCCCCATGCAAGTGTGATCAATAAGGACACCACGATAAGGAATACCATCAACCCTTGCAATAATGTAGAGTGAACCATCAGGTTCTTTAATTGTCTCATCAAGATCAAAGGTAATGCAAGGGTTAGACGATGGTTTAGGGTTGACTTTCTCAACTTGGTTGACAACATGATTAGCTTCATTAATCATTTCATCATATTCAATGTATTTAGCAGAAGAAGGTTGGGTAATGGTATTGGTGGAATGAGATGACAAAGGCTTTGTGTATATTTTCAAAATTTGGTTGGGAGGTGCTACAATTTTTTCCACGATCTTTATCACCCTCAAAAAGTATAGCTTTAGAATCAACAAGATCTTAGATAATAGTTTTCAAATAATAACAATTTTCAGTATCATAACCAGGTTGACAATGGTATTGGTAGAAAGATTTGGCAAGAAAGGATTTGGGAAAAGGTTTGGATGTGTCAACTGGTTTGATAGGAGGAAGTTTTACACATTAGTTTTAATTAAATTCAGCATCACATTATGAAAAAATTCAGAAATCTTAGTGTAACTAATAACAGGTTTAAAAATAGATGACAAAAGATCTACACCTTTGGATATTGTTGCCCCTTGTTCATCAATAATGTTGGACAATTTGTTGATTTTGATGAAGTTTTTCACTTTCTAAAATTTGTTGAAATTGTTGGAGGTGACATTACTCTTATCGATAGAAATAAGAGCCATTGGAGTGGTGCTCTCAATTTCACTTAATTGAAGTTGATAATGATGAAGCACTGCACACAATTTAGGAAAATAAGATAATTTAGAAAGAAGTATCTTATCTCTAATGTCTTTTTTTAAAATTAGAAATAAAAATGCATTGTAAATCAATATCAGGCACATCATAATAAATCTGAGCATGCAAATGTTTAAATCTGCCAATGAGATCACTTAATTTTTCTTTAATACCTTTTTTGCAATGCATTAAATCAGTCAAAGAAATTTGAGGACCAATGTTGTTTTGAAATTATTGAATGAAAGTATTAGAAATTTTGTGAAAGGAATCAATAGATAATAAGGAAATGGACAATGTCATTGCAAGGCTTTGTCTCAAAAGGTTCTAGTAAAAAAAATTTCCAAGAGCCTATGGTCGTGAGAAAAATCAGTACACAAGGTATGAACAGTCTTAACATGAATCAAAGGATCACCCTTACTGTTATAGGGCTCAAGGTGAGGAATCTCCATATTTTATGGGATAACAACACATATAATATCCAAATAAAAAGGACCTATAATGTTACAAGTATGAATGTTGAATTTGGATTGAGTCATGGAGGAAATTTTTTACTACAAAGAAGACATATTTTGAGCCAAACTATTAATGGTAGAATTGGTAAAAAGGATAGTAGGAGAAACATATGAAATGTTAGGAGCATTGTTGGAAATTCAAGGAATGGTTGAATATGAAAAAGGGACAGTATGGTAATTAGGCATGGATGATGGTAATGAAACACATGGAACACTTGAAGGAATAGAAGGAAGAATAGGATTATGAAAAAATAGATGTATAAGATTGAGATTTGGAATTTAATTTGTTATGATAGGTGGACTGTAAGTGGAAACACTAGGAATAGAAGTAGAAATAGGCAATGAGGTCTCAATATTTGTAGTAGGTGGAATAAAGCCTAACTCTTGAGCACAATCCTTAATAGGTTTGATATTGGAATCAATGAGATGTGGAATTCAATGCAAGAGTTTAATACCATGTTAATCATTATGTACAATTTTCCTTAATCCTTCTATAATGGAAAGAGCCTCATGATTAGAGTTTTCTTGACCTAACCATTGTTCAAACTTTTCAATGTCATGGGAAATTTTTTTGACTCAGACAGAAGGAACTCTTAAAGATTCATATTCGGCAAGAGAAGAATGAGAAGAGTGTTTATTGTGATAGGATTGATATCATTAAGTTGCATGTTGGTCTCATTAAGATTCCTAGGAAAGAAGGAGGGCTCAAGAGCAAAGGAACCCATAAGTCTATGTCTTCTTTTAACCTGAATGTTATAGGTTGGACACAACGTGATAACACTCATGCACATGGTAATGAAATAAAATAGGAATGCAATGAAATTTTGAGATTTGAAGGAAATAGGCAATAAAATTCAATCATGTAAGGTAAATCTATCACAAGGAGATTTGATTATGAAAAACATACTATGAAGATCTAGATACAAAGATATTAACCTATGCATACAATATAAATGATATCTATATGCCTAAATGCATAGAAAGGGAATCTAACACCAAAATTAGAATGGAAATGTAATGTGTTGGGTTTACCAAAATGTACCATAGAAAATTGTCAACATTGCTCGGAGTGTAGATCACTCACCAAATTATATTGTGCATTAAGGAAAGTGTTTTCCCAGTGACTCACCCACAAAAAAATTAGATTAGCACAATCCAAAATGGATGAAGAGATGCTAATACAAGATCTAAGTGAGAGTTAAGAATTGAGGTGGATTTCCTTAATTGGATAATGATGATATGATATGTAAAATTGAGAAGATTGATAAAATAAATGATAAATGACTGGCATATGATATCAGATCTTATGTATAAAAGTAAGCGTAAGAGAAGAAATAGTAAGAATGGACTCACCTTAAAGAAAGAAGAGGAAAATGGACCTTCTGATCTAATTTTGACTGTCGTAGAGGTGTCTCAACCATATAAAACTCCAGATTTGGGCTTCTGATGCCTATAACTGCTTTATGTGAAAATATCACTACCAAAGGACGAGGCCGACTTAGCAAACCTTGTCCATAATGAGGGTGGAAGTTCCTACCTTGTCCTTTAACTCTGAATCTACTGAAATTTTTAGGGTACCTATCACTGTGACTGATATTCCCGAATTTGGATTTGAAACTTTGTTAAGTACTCCCGCACATAGAGAAAAAGGGAAAATGGTTGTCAAAAGGGGTTTCCTTGGTAAAACCCCTATATAAGAATCAACCTTGAAATGGAATAGAGATTTCATGAATGAAGGTAAATGAAAAGAGGATAAATTTGATTATTTACCTTGCGTGTAAAACCCTCATGGATGGATATTGAGATCTTTCAAACCCATGAATATGCTTGTATGTGTATGCTTGATATGTAGAATCAAGGATGCCTTCACAAATGTATTGGATCTACACTTTCCAATCCTAGATCTTGAATGAATGTATGCCAAAACCTCAATGAAGAAGGAGAGAGAAGAATAATGGATGGATCTTCTTTCTTTCTTTTGAATTCGTCTACTTGCCCATCATGGGAGAGAAACTTGGATCAATGAGGGAATATTTCTTTTACTTTAATGGATCTTGACAAAATGGAGACTTGGAGATATTTAATGTGATGCTTGCCTTCAAATATTGAATCCAAATCCTCAGCAAGCTTGATTGCATGTGCTTTTAAAAATGCTTATTATATAGGTATGTCTTTGTGTGTCAAAATGAGAGGCTTTGATGTTCTTTTATACAGATTTTGGGATTCAATATTGCATAGACCGATCACAATTTGGGATGTAGAAGAAACACCCCAGTATTGTGCCAAGAGAAAAGTCAAGCATAACGCTCTACGACAAGGGTGATCTAGACAGACTTGTCCAGGAATTTCTTTTTTTGAAGGTTGCCCGGGCCTAGGGGAGTGTGGTAAGTTCTGGAGGAAGAAAATGAAAGATGCAAGAATCTAGCATAAAGACATTTGAACCTCAAAAACACTAAAATGAGGTCTAATAGGTCCTAAAAGAAATCTAATTACAAGTGCTAAATTTTTATGAGGGTACACTTTTTATTCATGAATAGCTAAATCAAGCTTTAAAATAAGTAGTGGTGGAATTAGTTTATCTCAAATTAACTTGAATTTATTTTCTTCTTATGTTTGAGTTGTTAAATTGGAAAGATTTGGGTGATTAAATAAATGCTATGTTTTAAAGTGGTGTTGAAAAGAAACCATCTAATATAGTAAAAATAGCATGAGCATTTGGAAAAATGAGAAACACAATAGTTATTGTGTGAAATAAGCTTATACTTAAAAAAAAATCATACATAAAATAGAGTCGATCTATATGAAAATGCAAGTGATATTTCGATTCTTAGTGTTTCTATATAATTGAATAATATGAAAATAGTCAATTCAAAAGAAACTATACTTTATATGACAAAGAAAATAAATATTTTATGTAAATAATTATTATAAATATTTATGTTTATTATCAACCATTTATTAAAGGATTAGATACAACTAATTAACTTAAATCTATAAAACATAAAGAATAATGTGTAACATTGAAAAAAGAAATGATAAAAGAAATTGGTAAAATAAATACTCAATATTTAATAAAATAAATAAATTCACCAAAACATGCAAAATCATAGAAATGATTATAAGTATTTTTATTAGTAATGGAAATATGAGAAATAAACTTAAATTTAAAATATTTTTTATAAAGAAAGATTAGTCATGAAGTTAGCAAACATTGGAAAATGAATATATTTAAAAAAGAAAAATGAAAATGTTTTTAAATTGTAATGCTAGAAAGGAAAAATAATAATAAAGATGAATATGTCATATATTTAAGTGCTATGAAATATATGCCTCATACTACAAATGTTTTTTAGTTTCTAAATTAATTTAATAAAAATATATACTTTTAAGTAATAATACTACCATACAATGTCTATGGATCTCATAATTTCTTTTACAAACTCTAGCTTGTTGATATTTTCAAGCACACTGCCCCTTTCTAAGGCCTAGTCGATTTATAAGGATACTCCTCTACTAAATTTGGTTGTTGACCTTTTTTCTCAAATTTATATTTGTTTGCATCCCACTACTAGTCATACTTTATTTGCAGTTGGGGCTTCAATTTTGGGGGACCCTAAGGAAAGTGCTCTTGCTATGGTAACCTCTTGGGTTTCCTTTTTCTTGTGGTGGATAAGATCTCCTCAAGGACATGGTAGGGATTCTACTTCCTTTGGCTCCAAGTAGAATGCCACCTACATATATCTATTTAGAAATATATTGTGGGTTGCCGCTGTAACTAGGGTTTCTACCCCTCCAAGAGTGCTATAAAGATGATAGCCTCATATGCTCCTACTCTTATTGTGACTTTTCTAGGAAAAGTAATTCTTGAATGTGAGGATTATTTTTCTAAGTGGGGCTTATTTTTTTCTTTTATTTTTGACATTCTCTTCCTGAAATGTGTTGTTTGGATTAGAAGGTTTGATCCCATTTGGTTGAGGGTAAAGTTCCACTTTACCCTTCTACAAAAGGTTTTTTTTTTTGTTTTTTCTTTGAATCTGATGATGATTGGTAGGTAGAGTTTGATGGTGGGCCTTCGAGGTGAGATTCACACCCCGTCTCCATATGCCCCTAGGTTTCATTTGTCTACCCCATCAAACATTCAACTAATAGTCTACCTCAGTGGCTTATATTGAGCTTTATCTTCCCCTTATTTTCTAGTACCACAAAGCCTATAAGGCTATTTGTAATAGTTTAGGAAAATTCTAGAAGGTGGACCTTGGGAAGAGATTTTTAGTAATACTGCCTTTGCCTACATTTTAGTTGAAGTTGATATTTTGAAAGATATGATTGGTGAAGTCATTCTATAGGCTAAGGAGACATCTTGGTGTCAACTATTGGTCTATGATAGAATCTCATTCCACTACACATGCTATTTTTTTTTCCAAGCATTTGGTTTCTAAGTGCTCCTATAGTGTTTGGAAGTAGTTTTCCTCTACCTAGTGGAAGAATGTTGTTTGTGACCACCTAACTATTTTTCTTGATGTTACTTCTGAGGACAGTGTTGTTTTAGAAGATTCCAAATCACCGAATCTGGGTTCTTCTCCTTTGGGTTAACTTGATAAGCTTGAGGATCGTTCTTTGATTTCTCTTGCCCAAGTTTCTTCTACATCTCTCCATATTTCTATAGATTCACTTGTAAGCATTACTTGCCTGCCCAAATCTACTTTTTTTATTGCTTCGCCAACTAATGTTTGCTGGAATATCTCCATTTTATTTTCAATGATTTTCAATGGGGTAATGGATTCTTTTTTTATATTGTAAAGTTTCTATCCCTAATTGTGTCTCTCATTCTAAATATATTTCTACTCAATAACCTCTCTCTTTTGTAGGTCAACATTGTTCTGATTGTAAGGATGTATCTACTTTGATAATTGCTCAACATAAAAAGAATTTTCTGACTAGCAAATCTTAACCTCCTCAAGTTAAGATGTGAACCAGTTTGTAACTTAGTTATCTCTAGCTCTGTAGTTTATGTGTTTATTGCCCCTTTTTAGTATTTTTACGACTCGTTCCATTCCAAATCTAGTTTTTTTAAGTTTTATGTATATCTGTAATGGGTTGAGGTCCTTTGCTATTCATTTTAATTTAAAAAATTACTATCCTACAAGTAAAAGAAATTGGAGACATCAAAATATAAATATGATGTTTAAAAATGTAAAGTTAATTTTAAAGAAGAGATTTGTAAAAAAACTCGACGATTCATTGTATGGTGAGTGCACTATTTTATACAAAACAAATTATAGTTGAAAATGCTTAAACCATAAATGGTTATATGCAATGATTTCTACAATCAATGGTACAAGATATTATAGAAATATTTCCCACCTTAATACATTGATCCTAAAAACAACAAATTTACCATGTTCTAGGTAACACCTATAAGGCTTACACATCAAAACTTGTTGATTACATAATATGAATACACCATTTTTTTGAGAGATTCTTTTCTTGATGGAACAACTATGTAATCAAGTGAAACTCGGGCTAAGTTTCCTTGCAAACATCATAAAGGTGTATCTATGTGTTGAGTTCCCAAGTTCTTCTTCCCTTGAATACTTGAATCATAGACACCAAATTATTAGACAATCATCAACTAAGTTGCTTCTTGACCCTTACACGGGTATAATTCCCAATCACAGGCTAATGAATTCTCTTGGCAACCAACCATACTGAGCTCTAGACCAAACACCTTACCTGTCTCCAAAAACCAATCCTCGAATATATATATTCTTCAAATCCATTTTAATTTATTGTTTTGCTTCTCCTCTTCAAAATATATGACTTAAATAACATTCATTTTAAAGTGACTCAACAAAAAATATTTTATGTACATATGTGCACTTACCAATAACAAACTATTAGAGAAGGGGCTCCACCCTCCTCATCCAAATTATTGTTTCTTTACTTTATTCACATTTCTAAGAATAAATAACTTCTCATTTATACGCTTGATGACAAAATAGACTACACATTTATAATTTCGATAATTTACTTTATTTATATTTCTTACGATCAAATAACTTCTCATTTTTTAATTTTTATAACATTATAATAAAATAAGCTACAAATTTATGATTTCAACTCAATAGGGTCTACATAATAGACTGGTCCATAAGTGTTGAGGTCAACTATGATCTACATTTTGAAGGAGATTTGCATACTAGATTTGCATATCAAATGTTAACAATAACTACAAGTACTAACAATAATAATGGTTGAATTCAACAAAACTCAACGTACTCCAAAACATTTCTTCAGTAAATTACAAACAAATATACAACACGAGTATAATACAAATTCAATCATCGACTGTATTCTTTTACATATACAAATTTAGATTTTATAATTCTCGCCTATATTTCTGACCAACAAGACAATTAGTCGCATCTAAGAATTTAGATTGAACAATACTCTATAATGAAAAAACTGTATTGTTTCGTAAAGTAGTGAGAAGAGTTGTTTTGAAACCCAACAGATATGTAGCATATGCGTAGATTTTTAGGAGAGTTACCAAACTATGTAGTTCTCCCATCACCATCTGCTCTTGGTGTTTCATGCTTATTGTACACCGACTTTTGATGCGTCACTTGCTTTGTTTTCACTTTAAAATTTTGGATCTGACGCTAAAAGAAAGCTACGCATAGAGTGCAAATAAAGATCCATTGAGTGGTGAAGCGTCCTATCTGTATGATATCTATACGATTCATCAGTTATGACATGTGGGTTCGTTCCCCCTGCCATTAGTTGTTTATTTATAAAGTCCTATTTTCATTTTCTTGAGCTACTGGGCGGGCCGCATTAGTTGACTTGTAAAGTGGAAATTTGATTATATGTTTTTTGTTTCTTTAAGAGTGATCTATTTCATCTATATATTGACAAGTGCTGCAATTTTGCGAGAAGCTCAACCCATTTTCCTAGCCTATGCATATCATTGCACATATGTTCACAAACTTTTGTACTTTAGTTTATTGTATCTATGTATGCATGTGCCATATAAGTGTTGTTATATAGTTGATTTGACTACATCTGTGTCAAGTGTCACATTTTTGAATTTGGGATCAATACTGCACCAATAGATTGGACCCTTCAATAATATAGTTGAGGTGGTCACAAATAAAGATGGCTTAATCCCCTTTCAATAAACAACTAGGGAGAGAGAAGTATAATTATATATGCACAATAAATTGGGATTTTTTAATCCCAATACCAACTATTATCATTGTCAAGGTATTTGACATATGTGGAGAGAATTATGGGTGGGTTTTGACAGAGTTCTTAAACATCTTGATGATGCCATGATTTTGAAACAATCTTTTTTCTCGTTTGTTTCCTATTAAGATCTTCAAGTTTTACATCTTCATGATGTCACCTAGTGAGACTACTATCCCATTGAGTCTAGCATCAAATGGGGAGTGGGTCGTGTTTGGCCATCTATGACCCAATTCTTTTCAAATACCTAATGGATGGGTCATCCATCCATGATGCCTTTGTTCAACAGTTTTAAAACATGAAGTGTCATCTGACTCAATAATCAAGATTTATTTCTTGGTGAAATCATGTTATTGAATGCACATATCACTTTCTTTGAATTTATGGTCACAAGATGGCCATGTTTTCCTATCTAGGTCCTATGAGGCTACCACTTTAGACCTCCACCATTCCATGGAGGTTTTCATTGCCTACCATTTGTCTCACAACTTGCAATTTAGGTCTACTTAGCTTCATTGGCTTAAGGTAGGGAATTTTTCTTCAAAACTATTTTTCCTAGATCTTCACGCTTTTCATCCTTCATTTGGTATCAAAAAATTGAAGGATGGTCATACAATGCTCTTTGAGCTACTTGACATTCTCAAGGTGTTTGTTCGTCAATACAAGAAAGTTTATTCTAAGAGACTAAATGATTTTATATGTTATTTTGGATTTTTATTTGGGATTTTATGGAGGAGACTATACTTGACACAATGAACATTTAGAGGTGTATGTAGAAGGACATTTCACAAGTTTTGATTTGCAATGTTTCTCTCTTTTGTCCTAGCTGTCTTTCCTAGATGTTTGGTTTCATGTTACATTAGATTTGAGGTATCTTCGAGCTATGTATTCACTAGTTTGTGTTCATGTGTTATCATGTAGGAGAACACATAGAAGCTCCTTTATCTCTTCCTTTAGTTGATTTTGGAAAAAACATGGGAGAGCATTGGAGCTTGTTGCTAGAGTTGCACTTGTAGGTTATTGGTTTACATGTTATGCATATTATTGTTTATGGTCCTTAATACTACATGGTTACAATTACACTTTATGTATAATCCTATTAGTTGATCTTTGGGATATATTGATTATTTTAAAATTTTACATTACCTATGCAGTGAGATGTTCTAGGCGTGTGTGTGGCATATATTGCACTTGGAGCATGTTGTTCCATGTTATAGGTCATATATGTTGATGATGTGGGATTTAATTGATATGTTTTGTCAACCAAGTTGGAAATTTTCATAGTTGGATGTATTACCACTTGCTATGGGTGCTATTTTAGCTAGTGATATTAGTTCTTGATAGCTATTGATGCATATTGATACCTTTGGATTGACTGTTTATATTTAGGATTTTAGTTGAGGTGGGACTTATTATTTGTTTGCAATAAATTGTGTGGATTTCTCTTTGGATGTCATCTTATGTTTGTCTTGTGGAAGTGACATGATAGAGGGTGAGAGTGTTCATGTAGGTGATGGTGGCCACTTTATTTCTTGTTGCAAGTATCTTGATGGGGTACTTCAATTTATGATGGTACATGTTGCTAGAACGATTGTTCCCTTATTCATATTTTTTAATTATTTATTTCCCCTTATGCAATGCATACAAGTTAGAGAATGTACGTAAAATAGTTGTTGTACACCTTACATAATAATGTTTAAATTGTAATATTTTTTTTCAATTTTGTAATATTGCACCTAGGAGCACTAAGATGAATGCACAACATGTAGAGAATCTTGTACAATATTCTTGGGTCAACTTGAGATATTGTAGCATTATAATATTATATTGTTATTATTATTTAATATTGGGGAAATAAAATAAATAAATTACCAAATAATAAATATGGGGTCAAGGAGTTAGGTAGTAAATTATTTTAGCACTTGATTTATTTAATACCATGTCATGGTTTTGTGATAGCTTGTTTCTATAAAAGAAACCATAAGGGTAGTTTTTTGGGATAAGCCAAGTTAGCGTTTGTGGAGGTTGGAAGCATGGCATGGGATGTTTGGTTACATGCTTATTCACATGGAGAACTTTTTAATGGCTGAGGTTTCAAAATCTTTCATGGTTTTATTATGATGTTTTATTGTTGAAAAATGCAAGGATGGTGAATACTTTTGGAGGGTGATTTTATCCCATATGAGCGTTTTCTTAGGGAATATATTTTCCACATTTTTTGGCTATGTTTTCTATTCTCTTGAATGTCTATTCTAAGAACTTATTCAATTGATCTATCATATGGGTTATATAGAAATTGTCATTATATGGCTACAGGTTTCCTTATAGTATGGAGTGTAAGCAAAATGAGCACCTCATCACTTTTAGCCCAATGCGTAAACCTCCCAAACTCCCTAGTGAGACCACAACCCTTTGGAAAAAAGATAACAAGCTACATGCCTACTTTCAAAGTGTGATAAGTATGTAGTATAAGAATCTCAAATTAATTTTTTCATATTGTTCATTGCCAAAAAAATCTCAAACCATGATTATGATATTGAGAAAAATTTAGGGGCCCTCAAGGGAAAAATTAACAGTGAGTTGGCAACTTCATAGACAAATGAATACACACACCCAATCATCAAGCCACCACATAGGAGAGGTAAGCCATATCATACTACGTGGGGTCCCCAAAAAAATATGTCAAGTCCATATAAGGTCCACAAGTGAACAACACATTGTGTTTTAGAGAAGCCTCCAAAAAAGAATGATCCTATGATCATAATATCAAAGCCACCACTAGAGTTCATAACTCTCCTTACACTACATCATGCTTCTACTAATTATTGACAATTTGATGTTCGTCTTCCCCCAATGCATCCTACATATCCTTGAAATCTTGTCTATTTTTCTAACCATAACATATTTTTTCAATATCATCATTGACCTAGAGATGACATAGAGATATGCACATGCATCTGAAAAATAAAGTTCAATACATCATTGACTCTAATATTATTATGGTGGATGGTGTTAATAGTAAAGAGAGTAAATTTGCAGTGTCACCTAATCAACACTTGTAAATCTTTACTAGTCATTTCCCTTCCTAGTCTAAATATATTGTTGATCTTAATGATGATGGTTATATAGGCACTTAATAAAAATAAGCCTAAACATGAGCCAAATATCACCTTAACGTCTACTGATATCCAAATGAATGCACATGATGGTCAATTAGACATTATTGTGAGAATGAAGAACACACTCTCAAATAGAATCCTTATTGATTTAGCGTATATTGTGAATGTGACTATAGAATATTTCTGAAACATGAATTATATCATGAAACTTACCATATATCTAAAGTTTTAGTCAAGGTGCAAAATGGTTTCACTTGTCCTACCATATGTACATGTAAACTACAAACAAAAATACATGCAATTCAAAATTCAAACTGAAGAAAGATGTCTAAAAAAAGTACAACAAAAATATGCAAATAAAAAAATAACATCAAAAACCAAATTTAAATGTTACCAAAAGACTCCATTATTTAATGATTTCCTCCAAAAAAAATTGATTTGTGGACACAACATTTTTTCAAGACCGCTAGTTTTGTATCACATACTTTTAACAAGTGATGTTGTATAGATTAGGTTTGAAATAGATAAGATAGTTTGAATTTGTAAAATTTTGGAGGGGGAAATCAATGGAAATATTTATAATGAGAACAATGGTGGATGATGTTGTTAGATTTGATAAACTCAAATCCTTCCAAGATCACCTGCATGCATAACTGTTACAAAGAAGAAGCAAAGACAAAGACAAAAGAACAGAGCTATGACGGCCAAAAGGCCAGAGATGAGATATTCATGTTGACAGAATAAGACTTCTATATTATCAACAAAATAATGAATTACAATCTCCTTACCGAAATGCAAAGAAGTGAATCCTTATAAAAGGAATCACGAAACCCTAAAGGAAACCCTAAAGAATTATAACGTGCCTAAGTGAAACTTAAGCCTAGAGTAATAACTTAACTAATTAAATCAACATGATTTAATTAATAAGCAAACTAAAGATTACTCTAACACCCCCCCTTAAGTGTAACTTAGGGAGAAGCAAAACAGCTAAACTACTGCAGAAAGCAGGAAAGATGGGTCCCGGCAACAAGGCCTGATCAGGTACCCAAAACAAGAAAGGAAAAAGATGTCCCAGAGAGAGGAAAAAGAATGAGCAAGAAGCATCTCCGAAGCATGAAGCTGAAAACCCTGTCAGGAGAAACTGCTGGAACCCCCACTGAAGTGCATGACCAGGTAGAAAAGACAATGTCTGAAGAGCTGATCAATCAAACCAGGAAGCAATAGAACCAACAGGTGAACCCCCCCATAATGCTAAACTGGGAGAGGTGACAGGAACACTGAAATGCAATGCTAGAAACATCTGCAG
>MU228115.1:252930-294190 GCA_018584345.1 Thuja plicata
GACAATGTCTGAAGAGCTGATCAATCAAACCAGGAAGCAATAGAACCAACAGGTGAACCCCCCCATAATGCTAAACTGGGAGAGGTGACAGGAACACTGAAATGCAATGCTAGAAACATCTGCAGAAGAAGAACCAGGAACACCAACAGTGCAACAGAAGTACAGACACAAGATAAAGGGTGGTGTCATCGACACACAGCATGGGCTAATGTCATGGAAGGTACGCTCACTTGACAAAGGTGGATGCACCTAAAGCGGCAAAAGCATCATAACCCCCCATGGCACTTTATAACAGAGTGCGAGTACATCAACCATACAAGGTGTGCAAGATCCTAAATATACAGAAGAAGGCACATTATCTCAATGTCTTTACAAAACAAAAATGCATCAGAAGAGCATATAAGCTCAGAAGTCAGAAAGAAGAGTGAACTATAAAATCAGAAGAAGAGATCCTAGGACCTGTAGAACCAAGCAATCCACCAGAGTGTATAAACTCCCAAACTCAGAGGAGAGAAAACATAGAGCAGAATCTGGAAAAAAGAACCCTGCAACTGAATAGTGCACTCAACCAGCTTTCCGATGATATCTTGTTTTCCAAAAAAGGAGTTCGGATGAGCCAGATATGACTCCCGGAAGGCAAGAATAGACATCGGATTCAACAGCAAAAAATGCTATCGAAACAACAGAACCCAAAACCCTAATCTCTATCATTGGAAAGTGCTCAGAAAGAGCTTTTCGACGGTATATGGAAGTCAAAAAAAGACCCCCGGATGCTCAAGAAAGAGCGAAAACACTCCAGGGGGGTCAGAAAGGCCTCAGAAAAAAAATTTTAAGCCCCTAGGGCTAAAAAAAATAGGGCCACCGGGTGCATGGCGCGCTCAGGGGCTGGGCCGCAGCCCCTGGTCCCCATAGGACCTACCGCTGTGAAAAAAGGGGCCTGCAGGTTAAAAAACAAAACCCCATTGGCGGAGCGGAGCGGGGAGGGGACCGGCGGCCGCTGTCGGTGGCGTATGCAGTGGAGAGCGCCGCGGGAAGGGGCCGATGGAGGGCCGGGCGGCGGCAGAGCTACTAGAAAGGGCGACGGGGCCACTGTGGCGGCGGTGGCCGGAGGGGCCGGAGGTGACGGGGCCGCGGAGTAGCGGTGGCAGCCGGAGGGGCCGGAGGCGGTAGAGGAGTAGGCTCCTGGCGCGGAGGCCCCGGGCGGCGCGCAGGCGGCGTGGGGGCTGCACGTTTTTTAAAAACACCCGCTGCGTAAAAAAAATTAAAAAATCATAAAAAATGATTTTTTTTTTGAAATTTTTTTCGTAAACCGTGTCCGTACGGCCCTGAAGGCCAAAAAAATTTGCCTGATGCTCCGGTGTCCAAATCGGACATATTTTATATCGATCCTAAGGTTTTTGGGCCTTCCGGACTCAACTGTGAGGTCGGTTTTGGTCCAAAATGCCTCAAAAAATAGAGACCCCCAGAACCAATGAAAACTGTCAGAAAAACCTCTGAAAACTTCAAACCCTCGCTTGCTTCAACAGAGAACGAATAGCCGGCTATAGGAGAGCTCTGATACCATGTTAGATTTGATAAACTCAAATCCTCCCAAGATCACCTGCATGCATAACTGTTACAAAGAAGAAGCAAAGACAAAAACAGAAGAACAGAGCTATAGCGGCCAAAAGGCCAGAGATGAGATATTCATGTTGACAGAATAAGACTTCTATATTATCAACAAAATAATGAATTACAATCTCCTTACCGAAATGCAAAGAAGTGAATCCTTATAAAAGGAATCACGAAACCCTAAAGGAAACCCTAAAGAATTATAAAGCACCTAAGTGAAACTTAAGCCTAGAGTAATAACTTAACTAATTAAATCAACATGATTTAATTAATAAGCAAACTAAAGATTACTCTAACAGATGTTATAAAATTTTACCTATGATCTAGAAGTGAATGAAGAGTTGAGATGGACGTAGTTAGAATGTGCATGACCAAATGAAATTACTAAATTAAATAAGTGGTTGAGACCATGATAGGAATAAGGGACAATTGCATCTAGTGGGATTATATTCTTGGGTTTGTTGGAGATATTAGTTGAGCCATATGGATAATTATTCTTAGATGCAATCTATTCTTGGAATGTGTTGAGGGAATATATGTAATATATAGTGTCTTGCCACTTTAACCAAAAACAAAACTATATTATTACTTGTATTTAATTAATTTATTCATGCATGAGGTAAATAATAGGTTGAAAGGGGTAATTATTTATTTATTCATGAGATGAGACAAGAAAGTTGATTAATTAAATGATATGAAATTATTGAATTAAATGTTAAAGACCTTAGGTGAAAGGGACTGGTCCATTGTGATGAGATTAGTCAATTGCGACTAACTATATGGTATAGGGAATATATTAGTCTCTATAATTTGAAACGAAAGCTTTTAAATTTATTTCTACCAATATAACCAATCCACTAATTTACTATACATTCATGATTTGAAAGTAAACTCTAGTCAATGTTCAAATTAGACCTCATTCATGAATATATTAATGAAATCAAACACCCTTTAAAAAAAAAAAACTTAAATAATGAAGGTTTTATAGTTATTATTATAATTTATAGTCATAACAACATTTATAGTATATGATTTGAATTTCAACCTTAATTTGAAATGTTCTCAATCTCACCTAGCTATTTGAATCTCTATTAAGATTTCATAAATGATTATTCAATACATACATACATACATACATACATGTGTGTGTGTGTGGAGACATACACATACACAATATATCATTAACTTATTATTTTAATTAATTATTTGAATGCATATTTATTATTTACAACATATATTAATATATAATTATGTTGACAACCTCCATCATATATATACTCCTTAATGATAGGTTGGGAAATCTAAAATTCGAGTGGATACTCAGATTTCATAGCTATTAAGCATGTAGATTAAGGGTTGGCAACCTTGAGGATAGAGACGAGCATAATGAGATTTCATATTATATCTTCACAACAAGAAGTCTGTGAGATTCAAATTCCTTAATCCCTAATGTAATTATACCTTCGAAATTGGCGATAGAAAGCAGAGATGAATAGAACCTTTGAAAATGACTATTGAGGTGTCGTTACCATCAGCTTTCTTTGAATAAAAGTGTTAAATAAATAGGTGCATGACAAATCAATGGCTTTCGAAAGACCATGTAAATTGGGTGAGTACAGCTAGAGCACACCAACGATGATGAATACGTTTTACGTTTAATCATTTGAGCTATTTTGCTAATCTGGGTCCTCCAAAAAGAGCTTCTCTCACCTAACACACAAAGTGCCCATACGTAACAATTACTGGTCCAGTTAAATTTCAATGGCTGTACTAGAGGAATCCAAACCATAATACCTCATAGACAAATTATAACGGAACATGTGCATTCCGTGGCTAAACCTTCCGAGTCGGTAAGTCCTTCCTGTCTCATTCACAAATCTGATATGCCTTGATAGACTTATAGAAGCCAAATGGCTAAGGTGATAACAAAAAGAGATCCCTATCTTGTTTTGTCATAGGGCCACAAATAGGAGGTGGGCAAAAGGCGTTTTACAATCTACGGTAGCTGATCAATGGAAGGCACCTAATAAGAAGCACACAATTTATCTATAATCATTGGTTGGGCAAAAGGGGCTTGAAGGTGACGGGGCTTAATGTTAAAATAAAAGAGTAATTAAAAATGAATTCAAAACAAAATTAGAGATTTGAATACAATACACAAAAAAAATAAGTTTATAGTGGTTCATTATAAATGGCTACATTCATTCTTCAAGTAATGTGATAATTTATTCAATTCTTTGATACTTAAAAAAAATCTAATATGCATTCATATTTATACATTTGTTTCACTCTTCCAATGTAAAGAGACATTAGTAAAATGAATAGTTAGAGGTATTGAATGGTCGCAACCATTGGACTTCACATTCACAACAATCTCCCATTTCAAGTGCAACGCACATCAATATGAACAAAGATATTCCCTATTTTTTTGTTCTTAATATCAAATCAAATACAGAGAAAATATACAAGAATTAAAATTCACCAATATTTGTTCATAAACACTTATGATAAGTCTTCTACAAGTCAAGTTGAAATCAACATGTCACTTGTCAAAATTATTTTTCCCTAAATGAAAGTCATTGGAACTATAAAATGCTTCAAATACACCAACTCCACCACCAAGATCAAATCCTTATGCCGATAAAGCACCATATGAAATTCTTGTAGATGAAATATTAATAGTTGAACCTCCTTGTCCTACATCATGCATGTCTTCCCACAACCTTCGATACCAACTAAGGTTCTCTCAAATTTGTGGTAAAAACTTTGTGCCATCCAACCTCTCTTATAGTTTCAATTAACAAAGAAATAGTTTAGTTCACCCCATCCATATAATGCATAGGGTGTGAGAGAGACAATGATACTTTGTAAATCTTTATCATAAATATTCTTTCCAAAACCATCACATTGAAAATGCTATTATTTATTTTCAGCTCATTCTAGTGGCTAGGGCTGCAAGCATCATCACCTCCTACTAAAGTTGTTGCTCCATGATATGAGCCTTTTCATCATCACTTTGAAGATGATCAAGAATTTTAACAGCAACATCCTAAGCCCTATAATGATCGATCCAACATTTTAGTTCTATGCCTTTGAAAAGCCCTTGTCTACTTAAGTTCTAAATGACATCTTATGGTCAAAGGAGCCAAAATGATGAATATAAGAGACTTTTGGCTCTCTATAATGGCCTTAAATTTTATCATAAGAGACCTACTTTTATTTTTAATCGTTGGTGTTTAATCAATAATGGAACCAACCCTTCCCCTTGGTGGATCTAAGCTCTGGAGATCATATTCTTAAACTTGAATGGGACTCTATGTGTGAATGAGACATTTGAGTCAATCTCCCTCTTTGAGAAGGTGAACAACTTCCATTCCTTTATCTCAAGCAATGGTCCATTGACCTATCTATGAAATCACTGATTGAATGATCTCACCTGGTATGTCCAAATGAAGGTTCTCAACTTATATTATTACCAATGTTAGTTTCCATTGTGATTTGCCAATCCTTGCAGACAATCAACCCTATCATAGAGATTATAGCATTATGAAACATGTACCAAATCATCCTATCTTGTATTGTCTCTTCATCATTTGATGGAGGATTATTGTCTCTAGATGAATTTCTATTAACAAAGGTAGGTGTTGTTGGAGATTTGCTTATGTGCAAATAATTGATTGTATGTTTGTCATTGATGACAACATATAATATACAACAATATTCTCTATGCAATTATCAGTATAGATGTTCTAGAGCTATCCGTGTTCATTTCCATGGTGTATACATGATCTAGATGCTATGTGCATTCACGTCGAGCTAGATATGAAGTTTCAGTTGAGTTATGTTAATCAGTTATGACAGTTACAAAGATTGAAGACTATCTGTGAAGAGCCAACGTAATTACATTATTTCTTGAGTTGTGCCTATCTTTGGGATATGTGTGTTTGTATTCATGCTTAGTTATGAGTTAAAGATAATTATCTAAAGGCACCAAACATGTTCTATCAGAATCGTTAAGTTGGAGTTAATTTGGTGGAACCGACTCTATGAAGCACGACATCTATCCAGTAGGAGTTGCGTGGATGATGTGGCCAACTAAAGAAGCATTGAAGAAACTCCTAGAGCCAATAAAGATCACAAGCTTTGGAGAAGATACTTATATTAGTTCATTTGATGAGCGCCAGGTGTGAATGAAAAGAATAAAGAAAGAAAAAGTGCACGACAGAATATCTGTTGTTTTGGGACAGTAGAGACATTTCATTCATCAAGAAAAGATCTATGTGAAGATGAAGTGGAAGTATACAACACACTAGAACTGATCAAGACAGAAGGTCTACTCAAACAGTTCATCTATCAGATATAGTGTATATCTGTTCTACTGAAATTTGCATCCTTCATCATTTTAGCAGTGAGTTTTTCGACAGTGAGTTCTCACCCTTAAAAGGGTTACTTGTAAAAGAATCCTAACAGGGTCCGACCTTTAACTAGGTCTCTGTACTTATTGCATTGTAAAGAACAAATCCTAACAGGGTTGCAAGATCTCTTAACAGGGATAATTATACTCAAGTACAGTTCTTTGTGGGTGCTAATTCCCACCTGGGTTTTTACCTATTTGGTTTCCCCATAACCAAAATTGTTATGTTCTCTATTGTGTTATCTGAATGTGCATTTACTTTATGTTAATTGTATCTAAGAAAAGAAAAGAATTAAAGTAGTTGATAACTGATTCACCCCCGCCCCCTCTCCGTTATCCTTTGGGACTATTCTAACAATTGGTATCAGAGCCAAGTTCCTTGAAGAGAAAGCCTAACAGCTTAAGGCAGATCGTATGGCATACTTCAGGAAAGAGAGTCCTAAGTTCGATGGAGAAAACTATCTTGACTGGAATAACAAAATGATAACACATCTGCAGTGCATTGGATTTGAGATCTATGAGATTGTCACTCAAGAAATTGAAGTTCCCACCTTGAAAGACCTTTCAAAAGAAGACTCTACAGTCAAACAAAAGGAAGTATTCACTAATAATGTAATTTCCAAAGAAGCCCTAATCAGTGCCCTATCTGACAGTGAATTTTCTGAGATCAAGAAGGAAGATAAAGCATTGTCTTTTTGGAAATACTTGAAGATATGTTTGAAGGAGACATCCAAGAAAAGAATGCACACAGAAAGACATGGAAGAAAAGGTACAACAACTTAGAGATGCTACCTGAAGAAAACATCAGAGCCTACAATCAAAGAATTAATGAAGCAGTTTCAGGTATCAGGAACAATGGTGGAGAAAGATCAATATCTTAGATGAGACTATGCAATTTTCAAAAGACTTCAAGAGAGAAACTTTGATCAACAAAATATCTGCATTTGAGATATCAAGATTGAAGACAGAGCACAAAAGTGAGACAACTTTCAAAGCCTCAGTCCACAACAAGAAATCAATAAGTAGCTCTAGTAATAATGAAGAGGTGGATACAGAACTAGAAGAAATCATTACTATGATTGCCAAGAAAGAAAGGAAAGGTAAAGGGAAATATGAAGGACAACTACCATTCAAATGTTTTTCATGCAAGATAGTTGGTCACTTTTCATCCAAGTGTCCTACAAGAGTCAAGAAGTTCAGATCAAATAACAAGCCCAAGTACACTAAGGAATGTTATCACGCTGAAGACGGTGTAACTGATGATGATTAAGGAGAAGATGAAATTGGTTTCATTTCCATTAAAGACATTGAAAAGATTCTTGAAGAAATGGATAATGAAGATGAAGAAAAGTAACAAGAGTTAGCATTAGTTTCAAAAGCTGACATGAGAACTGACTGGATCATGGACAGAGGATGTTCACACCACATGACAGGAGACAAAGATAGATTTGTACATTTAGACAAATACAAATGTTGCATGGTTAGATTTGGAGATAACACTCCCAAACATATCATAGGAATAGGTTCTATCACCTTAGATGGAAAGAATAAAACATATGATGTTCTTAATGTTGATGGTTTACATCATAACTTACTAAGTGTTCGACAGTTTCTTGATAAAGGATATCAGTTGGAATTCAAAAAAAACCAGTGCATCATTAACAACAAAGAAGGGGACATGATTGCATTAGGCTCAAAGACCAAAGGTAATGTTTTTGAGCTTAATTCAGAAGTAAGTTGTTTTGTTGCAAAAGTAGATGATAAATGGCTATGGCACAAGAGACTTTGTCATATCAATTTTGACAACATAGTCAAGATAAGTAATGTAAAGGCAGTAAGAGACCTTCCAATTATTAAAAGACCAGCTGACACCATGTGCAGGGAATGTGTGATGGGGAAGCATGTGAGGAGCTCATTCAATAACAAACAAGACTCTGCAGAAAACAAATTAGATCTGATACATACAGACCTATGTGGACCTACTCAAACAAGATCTTAGTATGGAGAAAGGTATTTCATTCTATTTTTTGATGATTTCTCAAGGATGGTGTGGGTTGCATTCTTAAAAGACAAATATGAAGCTTTTGAGAAGTTCAAAGTGTTCAAAGCTAAGGTTGAGAATGAATCTGGACTAAAGATAAAATGTTTGAGATCAGATAGAGGAGGAGAATTCACCTTGACCAGTTTTATGATTACTGTGAAGAACATGGAATCAAGATGCAGTTAAGTGCACCTAGAACCCCTTAGTACAATGGGATTGCAAAAAGAAGGAATAGAATAATACTCAAAATAGCATGCACTATCATGAGTGAAGGAAAGGTTTCTCATACTGATTGGAGAGATGTGGTCAATACATCAATTTATACTATCAATAGAATATAATTAAGGCCAGGCATAGACAAAACACCCTATGAATTTTTGTTTGGTAATGTACCTACTATAAAATACTTTAGAATTTTTGGAAGCAAGTGCTACATCAAGAGAGATGATAGCATTGGCAAGTTTGATGCTAGAAGCGATGAAGGTATTTTTATTGGTTACTCTACTAAACGAAAAGCCTATAGATGTTTTAATCTAAGATTTAAGAAGATCATTGAAAGTACTCATGTGAAGATTAATGAGAATTTTATGATTCAAAAAATATATTATGACTATGCTCCCATGATTGAAGATGAGTCCAGACCCATCAATAAGGACATAGTTATTGAAGAAATGTTTGACTGTATTGATGTTTCATGTAACAATCTTGAACCAAGTGAAGAAGAATCACAAATTACAAATGAAATTATCACTCCTAAGAATTCAAGATACACATCCAAATACCACTCTAAGGAAGATATCATTGGAGATTAGAGCGCAAAAGTCTTGACAAGATCTAGAGCAAAAGGTTCAACTGATGATGAAGAGGTATGCTTACTTTCACAGATTGAACCCTTAAGTGTTGAAGATGCATGCAAAGATTCAGATTGGCAGAGTGCCATGCAAGAAGAATTAGATCAAATAATCAAGATTGAAACATGGGAACTGGTCCCTAGACCTCATGACAAGAATGTGATTGGAACAATGTGGATATTCAAGAACAAAATGAATGAAGAAGGCACAGTGGTAAGGAACAAAGAAAGATTAGTATGTAAAGGATATGCGCAGAGAGAAGGAATAGATTACACTAATACATTTTCCCCTGTGAGAAGACTTGAAGCTATCAAGTTGTTTTTGGCCCTATGAAACATTCAAGAATTTTAAGGTATACGAAATGGATGTCAAGTTAGCTTTTCTGAATGGTGACTTGAAGGAAGAAGTCTACATAGAGAAGCCTGAAGGATTCAAACTTTCAAATAAACAAAACATGGTATGTAGATTAAAGAAAGCACTTTATGGACTAAAATAGGCCCCAAGAGCATGGTATGAGAGACTTGATGGTTACTTAACAAAGATAGGATTCAGAAAAGGAGCAAAAGAATGTAACTTATTCATAAGAGAGACAGATGAAGGATTACTACTCATTGCTATTTTTGTTGATGACATTATCCTTGGAGGTAATGACAAACTTAGTGCATAATTTTCCAAAGAAATGAAAAGTGAATTTGAAATGAGCATGATTGGACTTATCAAATATTTTCTTGGATTGAATGTAAAAAAAACAGACAAAGGCATATTCATAAATCAGTCTAGGTATGTGAAGGAGATATTGAAGACTTTCAAGATGGAAGATTGCAAGCCAGTAAGCACCCCCATGATTTAATAGGAAGCAAGCTTTCTAAAGATGATGACTCCATAGCAGTTGACAAGACCCTATACAAGTATATGATTTGAAAACTCATATATCTTACCCAATATAGACTTGATATTTCTAATGCAGTTGGCATTATTGGAATATTTGCAGTTGAACCCAAGCAAAATCACCTAATGGAAATAAAAAGAATATTCAGATATCTAAAAGAGACTATTGACTATGGTTTATGGTATCCTAACTCAGAGAATATACAACTTCATGTGTACACAGATGCAGATTGGGCAGGTTGTGTTGATGACAGAAAGAGTACATCAAGAGGAGCAGCATTTCTTAGAGACTGATTGGTCACTTGGACAAGTAAAAAGAACAATTGTATCTCTCAGTCAACAATAGAAGCTAAGTATGTTGCAGCAACATTGAATTGTTCAACAATGGTTTGGATCGAATAGATGATTAAATACTTTGGCATTTAGATTGATTATCCTATTGTTATTCACTGTGACAACACTAGTACTATCAATATATCAAAGAACCCTATGATGCATGCAAAGACAAAACACATTGAGATCAAATACCATTTTCTAAGAGAAAATCTTGCAGACAGAGAAGTAAAGTTGGTTTATGTGACCACTAAAGAACAACTAGCAGATATTTTTAAAGAGCCATTATCAAAAGATACTTTTGAGTATCTCAGGGAGAAGTTGGGAGTAATTCCCTTTCCTGAGTCTGATTGGAACTTGCAGCAAGAACAACAGTCCTTGGTGACTGATGAATGGTTGAATACTCTACTTCTAGAGTAGTACCCATGCTTAATGTTGTTTAACACCCTTTTCCATTGATGTCAAAGGGGGAGTATTAGTAAGGGGGGGCATATACTCTGGGGGAGTATACAGAGCAACAACAGTGAATATGAACTTTTGATGAGGATATTGATAAGATTTTAAAAATAAGGAAGATACTTTGAGTTGATGATATCATATGTTTCCATCAATGTCAAAGGGGGAGATTGTTGGAGATTTGCTTCTATGCAAATAATTGATTGTATGTTTGTCATTGATGACAACATATAATATACAGTAGTGTTCTATATGCAATTATCAGTATAGGTTTTCTAGAGCTATGCGTGTAAATTTCCATGGTGTATACATGATCTAGATGCTATGTGCATTCACGCTGAGCCAGATATGAAGCTTCAATTGAGTTATGTTAATTAGTTATGACAGTTACAGAGATTGAAGACTATCTGTGAAGAGCTGACGTAATTACACTATTTCTTGAGTTGTGCCTATCTTTGGGATATGTGTATTTGTATTCATGCTTGGTTATGAGTTAAAGATAATTATCTAAAGGTGCCAAACATGTTCTATCAGAATCATGAAGTTGGAGTTAATTTGGTGGAGCCGACTTTGTGAAGCATCATGTCTATTCAGTATGAGTTGCATGTTTCTAATCAGGTTGCGTGGATGATGTGGCTATCTAGAGAAGTAATGAAGGGACTCTTAGAGCCGATGAAGATCACATCCTTTGGAGAAGATACTTATAGTAGTTCATTTGATGAACGCCAGGTGTGAATGAAAAGAATAAAGACAGAAAAAGTGTAGGACAAAATGTCTGTTGTTTTGGGATAATAGAAACATTGCATTCATCAAGAAAAGATCTATGTGAAGAAGAAGTGGAAGTATACAACACAATAGAACTGATCAAGACAGCAGGTCTACTCAAACAGTTCATCTATTAGATATAGTGTATATCTGTTCTACTAAGGGTTGCAGCCTTCGTCATTTTAGCAGTGAGCTTTTGGATAGTGAGTCCTCACCTTTAACAAGGTTACTTGTAAAAGACTCCTAATAGGGTTCGAACTTTAACTAGGTCTCTATACTTATTACATTGTAAAGAAAAACTCCTAAAAGGGTTGCAAGATCTCTTAATAGGGATAATTATACTCAAGTATATTTCTTTGTTGGTGCTAATTCCCCCCTGGATTTTTACCTATTTGGTTTCCCCGTAACCAAAATTGTTTTGTTCTCTATTATTTTATTTGAATGTGAATTTACTTTATGTTAATTGTATCTAAGAATAGAAAAGAATTAAAGTAGTTGATAACTGATTCACACCCCCCCCCCCCTCTCAGTTATCCTTTGGGACTATTCTAACAAGTGCTTCTNCCCCCCCCCCCCCCTCTCAGTTATCCTTTGGGACTATTCTAACAAGTGCTTCTTTGTCTTTCTTCTTTGTTAAGGTTGAATTAACATAGAGTATAGGATCTAATGCTTTGAAAAATGGATTATCACTTCCTTGATGAATCTTATTATGCACCTCGCTTTTATTTGTTACATTCAAAGAATCTTTACCTCCCTCAAGTCTAATACATAAGTAATTATAAATTTAAATGGTGTTTTCCCCTTATTCCCAAATAACTAGGAAGCATTATATATATCACTTCCAAGGATTAGTATAATAATATGAATAATGAAATATTTCAAAATTTTCCCATTATGACTGGATGTCTTCAGTTCAAAAATTACACTATAATTAGGGCCTCCTAGGACATGTTCGAGCTTTGAGCTCAACTTCCCCAAACAAACCTATACATCATCCTTAACAAGAGATCTCTTAGGAATTACCTCAACTAGATCTTTCCTTTCTTTTTCTGATCTATCTTTGTTAGAGTGACTTTCTACTATATACAAAGTGCCTTTTTTTCTACTCTAAGAAATTACCAAGGTCACTCTATTTTATTTCCATCTATTGGGTTCAAAAGTTACAAATCACATCCTTGAGAATCTAATCATCGAATTGAATTAAAATTATATTCCAACTAACAAACATATCTAACTTGCTTCAGTAGACAACTCTTTTTATTTATTAGTTTGAAAAAAACATACCCTTTTCCAATAGCATCATAAGCATTATTATTACCATGAAAAGACTTATTGAAGTCACCGATTTGCAGACCTTTTTAGACTTTGCACAAGGTGACATGAAATAAAGCTCTTAAATTAAACATCTAAACATCTCTTTTAATTTCTCCCTATGCTAAGCCTTTTTCATACGACTTATCCAATTACTCATCAAATAAACACTTATGATTTCCTTGGATATGTTAAATTCTATAGAAAGGGGATAAGCTCAACTAGATCGTTCATATAACTTTTCTATCTAGAATATCCCAATCTTCATTCTAAATGGCTTGCTTATATATCTCTTCAAACTATTTTGAGGTATTAAAATCAAAGAAAGAGGACACAAGTTTAATATTCAAGGTGAACACTAAGAAGTTTCAATTTAGGCTCAAACATAATTGAATTGGGTGCCCATGTTGGCCCAATACCAAGAGTGAGGAACCCAAGATACCTCCCTCTCTCTAATGTGGTCTTCAATTGGGACTTGAGGTTCTAATTTGAGAGGGTAGCCCAAAATTACCATTATAATTTACCTAAGGTGAATGAGATATGATGCGAGAGGTTAAATGCATGCTATAATATGGCCTACATAAGAAAGAAATTGCACAATAATGCAATTTATTACACTACATTTAGACCCCACTTTAGTAAGATTATGAGCCTATGTGCATATAATCATGAGAGAGAGAGAGAGAGAGAGAGAGAGAGAGAGAGAGATTTAAATAGTCTTTTGTGGGTGGAAGTAGCCATTTCATGTGCTACCAAGAGGTGAAAAGTGTCTAAAGTGGTGTTTTCATTTTATGTTTTGTGGACGCTAATGTGTCGTGTCAATATACATGTGTCATGGTAACGTCCAAGCGTGTCATCTTCAAATTTGGGTAAACATCTTGGACATTGTAATCTAGGATTTCATGATGTCAAAATGTTTTCATTCGATCATGATTTATGGTGTTAGTGTATGGGACTCAATGCCTAAGCATCATAAATTTAGGGTTAGAAATTTAGGACACTACAACATCTATAGCTCTATTGTTATCTCTATAAATTTTCTCAAAGATTATCATTGTGAAATGTATTTTAAAGTCATCCGCCATTCTCTTATATTGAAATATATTTTCACTCTTAGTCTTAAAATCATCATTAACCTGCTTGATCACTAGTTGAGAGCCGTCAAAGACATGAAACTCGAATATTTTCCATTCTACAACCATGCAAAGTCCAACGATTAACACTTCATATTTTTAAATGGTTTTGGTACTTTTGAAATATAGCTTATATGCCTTAGGTATACAATCCTCTTATGGTTTGGGCAAGATGATATTGACACCAAAGCCACTCTGTGTATAAAAGATATCAAAGTACAAAGTCCATAGTCATGGAGGTTCCATAGTTAATACAAACTCATAAAATAATTATATCAAAAGTGGATGATCATATGTTATAGGGGCATCTACAAGATGACCTTTTATATCTTGTTTCTTTAAAAATTTTATTTTTATGTACTCAATGTCAAAATAAATAAGTATCATGACCCATTTTTATATTTTTCCTATAAGAGATACTTTAATCAAAAAGTACTTAAAAGGATCAATCTTTATAATGAGATCTATATTATGACTAAAAATGTAATGCGACAACTTTTATGAGGCAAAAAATATAGCAAGACTCACTCATTCAATAGAAGTGTAGATGATCTCATATCTGACTATGGTATAATTGATATAATAGGTATGTTCCTTTTATTGAGTGACATAGTGGTAAAAGTTCTCCCAATGGTGAAGTAGTTTCTGATATGCATAGTAGGGGCTTGTCCTCATGAGGAGGTACTAGAACAGGTGGTGACATCAGGTTTTTCTTAATTTTTTGAAAATCGTATTCACACTTTTCATCACATAAAAATGGAACATTCTTATGCAATAGGTTATGAAAATATTGGTACTTAATTTCTAGTTATAAAATACTATGAAGCAATGAATATACTCTAACTTACCTCGGAAGGATCTCACCTAATTCATATTCTTTGGTGGTGGCATTTAGAGTATAGCTTTCACTTTGGCATGGTGTACTACAATCCATTTGCGAGAGATAATGAATCTTAAGAGTTTCCTTGAGGTCACTCCAAAGACATAATTATTTGTATTAGTTATACTTTGTATATCTTTAAGCTAGTGAAAACCTTATTTAGGATCTCCAAGTGTCCTTATTTTTTGAATGATTTCGCTAGTAAGCCATCCTGATAATCATCAATATATTTATGCATCATATTGTGAAAGATAATGGTCATTGTCTGCTAATAGGTAGCTCTAGCATTCTTCAAACTAAAGGGCATGCAATTCTGACAAAATATTTTCCAAGGAAAGGTGAACATAATCTTAAGTTGATCCTTAGGTGTGATCAAGTGAACTGATTATAACCTAAATAATTACCTTTGAAGGATAGAATTTCATGTCCAACTATTAATTCTACTATCACGTTAATATTGTGAAGGAGAAAATCATCCTCGAAAAAATATTTATTCAAATATTTTAAGTTCATGCCTATGTGGAGGCCGCTATAGGGTTTAGACACTGGTATAAGATTATATATCCATCGTACATAATCAATAGGTCTTTATAAAACCATCACTTAATGGCTTCTATAATTCTACCTTCATTAGTAGTGCATTCTGCAGTTGCATTTTCCTCAATTTCTTCTTAACAATTTTCACCCTCGGTGCTAAAGTAAAATGATGCATACATAGATTAGGATCTGGTCCAGAAATTAGCATGGAGAAAAATTAACCTTTCTCTCCCTAAATAATTTTATAAAGACATCTTTTTTCTCTATGTTGATAGTAATATCAAAAATTTCCCTTTGAGGTCAATGAATCAGGCAAGTGTATTATTTTAGGTTCCTCTTCTAGACCAAAATTAGCTTCTATTCTTTTCTCAAAAAATATGGGATACTTTGCGTGATAAGGTGTTCAAGGAAGTGTGTCATTCATTCCATCCTTATGTGCCTCATCAAGGTTTTGGCCTTTGAATACATCACTTATTTTTTTCTTTTTCCAAGTCTAATAGCATTGCATAGAAGTTTTCACTAGAAGATATATATATATATATTTTTCTATAATTTTATAATTGAAAGGCTTGAAAACCTCTCCAAAATAAGCCACACCACTAAGTTCTATCATGAAACCAACTCTATGGTCCCCAAGAGGTGTATTGCTTCTTTCTTACATAAAATTGACTATAGCTTCATTATTTTGGAATATGTCTAAGTCTATAAATCCTTATAGGTCCCAATCCATTAGCTAAGGATGAACGAGTGGTAAAGGATAAATATTAGGCTTATCATAATGCAATAATGTATGTGTACAAATGTTGATATATTCATATATTGGTGAAATTATCAAAGCCATCAATGACACCCTCTTGTTCACTCTTTTCTTCATTAGAGGATTCTCCTACCTCACTCAATTTTCACTTAGAAATCAAGATCTTATTTTTTTTTTACATCATATCCTAAGTCATTAACTCTATGCACACCCTTAGGTCTTACTAGTTCAGGTATACCTTGTTTCCATAAACCAAGGGGACTATGACATCATGCCCTATTTTTTCCATGATTTTGAATCCTTTGTCATACTACTCCACAAATAGTTGGCAACAAACACTTTTCTTGATGACTATTATGATTTCATTGAGTGAAAACATACATGATTCACATGGTCTCTTGTCATATTTTTCTGATACCAATGGATTGGAGAATAAATTGGCTAAGTATGGAAGGACAGGGGCAATGTATAGGTTACAATAAAAGCTTTGGTACAGACATATATTTTTGAGTTTTGGGAATCAAACCTAGGGGGGCTACTACATAGTATACTTTACCTTATTCTAGCATCGTAGAAATTGGTGATAAATTTATAGAGTTCTAAGTATATATTTTCCTATGATCAAAGGTAAATAGTGACAATGTTAACAGATCGATTGACGATCCTATCTCTTCGATTGATTTAATATTTTTGGAGTTTAAGATGTTAAAAATGACATGGTGGAATAGATATATGAGGTATTTTGAGGTTAGGATTACATTTTGATTGAATGTTTGGCCAACACTCTACACATTATCCATTTTTTCTTTAGGTCGACCACTTAAGGAATTAATTTTGTAATTGTGTACATAAGATCAAATTTTTGTGTTGATTTATGTGTGTGATGGGAAGAGATGATATTTTTATGGTTGATAGATAGGTTGGATTTGCGAAGGACCTTAACCCAGAGGTTAGGTTGAAGATTGAACAAAGATATTTTTACTACACCTACATGGAACTACTTTGGCATATTTGATGCTATGTTTTCATTGATCTTCTAGATTGTAGCTCATATATGTTTTGTAAATCAATGAGTCTTCCAAATTTTTAATCTAAATAGTGAGCTCTAGGATGTTTTCCCAAATGTATGTTCATTCACCTTATGTACCTAAACCTTAAACAAGGTTATTTATTCTACAAAGTAAATCTTGTGGGTATCATCCCCACCATGGTCTTTTCTTTAACCTGGTTTCCACGATAAAAATCATTGTGTTATCATGTTGTGGATGTATGCTTCATATTTCAGTATATTGTTCTTTATTGCAATTGGTTTATGGTTAATAAATATGATCAACAGAGTTAAAAATAATATAACATTTATTCACCCCCCACCTTAGTGTTCCATAATACCAACAATTTGTATTAGAGTATGGTGCCTTGGAGGAAGCCTAAAAACTTGAGGAAGATCTTTATCCAAGACCACATGACTCCATTTCAGTAGAAGCTCTTGGTTGCACTTGAAGATCTTGATGATGTTGGATAACTTGTGACTGAGAGGGGGGTGAATCCCTACAAATAGGTATTAACCTAGTTCAACCACCAATCTATTTAACTACACTAGCAACTTCTTAACCACAAAGCATATGAATCAAATTGACAAATAATAGAAAAAAATATCAAGCATCCACAAATTTAAAACACAGCACAAGTATTTATCGTGGAAACCCCTCTCAAAGGGAAAAACCATAGTGGGGATGACACTGACAAGCCCAAAACTACAATAAATGAGTTTTCTCTGTTAGGAGCTACAAATACCCTTTCTTAGGGTTCACCTTGTTAGAATTGATTTATACACTGTTAGGAGTATAATAAGATCAGCTATGATCTACTTCTCTAGAGGGTATCAAACAAAAATAAAGAAGCTACCCTATTAAAGGATTTACAAATAAGAACCTATTAAAGTTACCTTGTTAGAGGATTAGACTTGCTGCAACTGTTAGGGAACAACAAGATAAGCGATCTACTTGTAGAACTGATTTCTTGTAAGGTCCTATTAGTTCTCTATAATTTGTAACTAATCTCTACTCTCTAATCACAACTTCAACTTCAAATCATAAAAACCCTAATCACCCAATAAGAAACAATCTTCAACAACAATTTTTTTTTTTATAAACTCTTTTCAATACGAGAAAATCCAATATATAAACAACTTGCACCAAATTAAGAATGTTCTACAATTTTATTCCCTAAGATAGTACCATCTGTCAAATTGATAAAATTGATGAAAGAATTGATTTATGATGACCGCGCTAGGTCAAGATAAGATCTACAATTTTATATCTCCAAGATAATAAAACATGCTTTGACTTCTCCAATGCAACACCTTAAATCTATCTTAAATTCTTTCATCAATATTCTAAATACAAATACATTGGATGTATATCCTTTATTCCATGTCATCATATAATTATGATGCAAAGTGGGCAACTGGAAGCTTGTCAAAGGTCTCAAATAGGGCAAGGTACCTAGATCACCAACTTTCAAAGCCAAAATGCTTAAAACTTATCACAAGTGTGGAAGAAGGACTTGGTTAAGGTTATCACAACCCCAAAACCCCAAGGGTAACCTAATCACTAGGTTTCACTAATCCTTCAACACCAACTACCAAGGTTGGTCTCACAAGCAAATGATCCTTATTCACAAGAATACCCCCCAATGTGACATATAGGACCAGGGGTGACCTATGCTTTTAGGTATAGTCTATTTAGGTCCCTATTGGATAGTTCCAATGGTTCTTCCACTCAAATGCAATCCATAAGACATGGTTGCTTCACAATCATAAGACTATGCTTGTCGCCTTTTTTCAGAAGGAATTTTGATCTCAAGTGATATTATTCCACATAATCCTATAAACTGGTTGGGATTCAGACACCCATTATGGCCTAGGACCCTAGACTCAAGCCCTAGAATTTGGAAATGAGAAGGAGACAAAATGACACACCAAATTGCTCCACCGATTAGCCCTAATTAGGCCTCCATTTACACAAGTGTCTTTTAGATGCATCTAATGCCAAAAATGATGATTAGATCATGTGAGGGTGTGTACAAATGACTCTTCCTCTGACTTAGACCTTCTAGTCAATCCCCAAACAAAATTTATGACTGTTGTCCTAATTCTGGATAGGTGCATACATAAGGATATACACCTATGGCATCACTTCATTTCCATTTCCCTGCAACTTGAAGAACCTATCTTGAAGAATCTTGAAGATCATCCTAAAAACAATATTTCCACCAAGGTTCATTAAATTCCCATGGTGTAAAGTGGAATTACACTAAATTTACTTAGAAACCCAGAATTAGGGCCTACAATCTAGGTAGTGACTTTGTAAATTGGATAACTTTCAAAATATGACCGATCAACACATGAGACCAAAACCAAAAGGAATTAGATTAACAACAATAACTCTTGGTGTCAAACTCACATGCCCCTCAATCTCTACCCGACCTTACACGGTGACTGTTTCTCCATAATGCAAGAAAAATAGTTACTTTTTATTGATTTTCAAATATCAAAGTACATCATAAGTCTACCACCCACCTGAAAGGGCTAATGTAGGCACTCCCAATGGTTACATGACAATTTTTAACCAACTTGACCATTTGGGAGTTGGTTTTTTCAAAGTTGTTAAGTTTGCTAAAAAGTTGCTTGACAACTTTTGAGCAACTTTTACATTTTTTGCAATTTTGCAAATCTAGTGACCAAACTTGGTCAAGATGTTATTTAGGTGATCCCTAGTGGATCCAAACACTTAAAACTCAAAAATAAACTATTAATAGGGTTTTTGGATCATTAATGACTCATAGTGACCCAAGGGCTCGTAATGTGCCAATCTTTGTACTATGGCCTTACATGGTGATCCAGTGTCTAACCCAATGTCTTAGTATTTGTAAAGGTCTCTTAGGACATTGAGAGAACCCCTAGGGTCCATATGAACAATTTTTTTAGTTTGGGTGCTCCTGCACCATACTCCCCATGAGATTTGAACTTGAGTTCCCACTTGAGGATAGCTGGTCAACAGTGGTTCCATGTTGTTGGATCTGGTGGTCTGTCATCTAGGTAGCATCTATTGAAGGGATTCCTTTCCTTTTTACTAAGTACTGCATGTAATTTTTCTTTCTTGTCTTCTTCAAGAATTTGGTTTCCAAAATGGTGTCGAGGTCCACTTGCTTTCTTGGTGGGAGATCTATCACATAGTCTCTAGAATCTTCAACTTGTGATCCTTACACATTGAAAATGTATGCAACACACTTGTAATTTCTGAGGTTTGCAATAATAAAAATGTGAGAAATCAGTAAAGTAGGAGGCAGGGAAATCTCATAAGCTTTTTCACCCATCTTGGTGAGGATTGTGCAAGGACAAATATTCTTCATGTGTAACTTGGAATATCTACCTTTAGGGAGTCTCTCCTTCCTTAGGTACACCCATACCTTATCTCCAACTTTGAAGTGGACTTCTCTTCTCCTCTTATTTGCTTGTGCTTTGCATTTCAAAGTTGATTGTTGTAGTGATTCTTTTACCTCTATTTGCACTTTAGCGATTAGTTGGGATAACTCCTCTCCTTGTACACTCACTCTAAAATCAGATGGTCATTCTACTAAATCCAATGGACCTTTAGGATGAAGTCCATACACTGTTTGAAATGGTATCTTTCCAGTGGACCTATTCATAGAGTCATTAAATGAAAATTCTTCTTAAGGGAAAATCATGTCCCAACTTTGTGTATACTATTTGGTAGGGCATCTAAAAAGGTTACCAAGTGACCTATTTACCATCTCCATTTTTCCATCTGTTTGAGGGTGGTATGCTGAACTATAAGTCAAATTTGTGCCCAACTTTTTGAAGAGTGTTCTCCAAAAGTGACCTTGAAATTTTACATCTCTATCAGACACTATTGTTTGTGGCAGGCCATGTATCCTAACCACTTCTTTGAAGAATAGGTGTGCTATATGGGAGGCATCATTTGTGCTCTTGCAAGGAACAAAGTGCACCATTTTACTAAATCTATCCAGTATTACAAAAATAGTATCATAACCCTGCTTTGTCCTTGGCAAACCCATAACAAAATCCATAGAAATTGATTCCCATGGCCTAGAGGGAATTTTTAGGGGTTGATACAATCCTTGGTTAGTGGATACACCCTTTGCTTACTAGAAAATACTACAAGACTCAACAAATTTCTTGGTTTCATTCCCCATATTTGGCTAAAAATAACTCCTTTTTACTAGTTCAATGGTCTTATCTATGCCAAAATATCCTCCTAAGACACCATAATTTTTTTCTATAATGATATTTGTTCTCATGGAACATTTAGGAATGTACAATTGGGCTCCTTTAAACAATAATCCATTCTGAATCAGAAAATCAGAGAATTCAGTATGGTATTTGCCAGCCATTTCAGTGCATACCTCAAAAGCTTCACCAAATTATGGATCATCTGCATATAGGTTTTTTAGGGAGTCAATCCCTACACTCTGAAGTTGAAATTCCTCAACTAATCCAATCCTTCTACTTAGGGCATCAAAAACTTTGTTTTCCACTCCTTTTTTATGTTTTATGTTTAAGGTATAGGCTTGCAACTACTCCATCTACTTAATGTGCTTGAATCCAAGCTTCTCCTGACTATTTAGAAAACTTAAAGCATGGTTATCAGTATAAACAATGAATTCCTTAGGGAGTAAATAGTGTCTCCACTTTTTCAAGGCTTGCACCATTGCATAAATCTCTAAATCATAAGTAGAGTACCTCCTTTTTGCATCATTTAATTTTTCTGAGAGAAATGCTATAGCCTTATCTTCTTGGCTCAAGACTTCCACAATGGCCAAGTTGCTTGCATCAGTTTCAATAGTGAATACTTTGTTGAACTCAGGGAATACCAAGATTGGTTATTATGCCACTCTATTCTTGAGATTTTGTAAATCATGTGCTACTTCCTTATTCAACTCAAATCTAGTCTTCTTTCCACCTTTTATTATGTCCAACATAGGAGCACACACATGGCTAAAATTCTTAATGAAATTTCTATAAAAATTTTCTAAACCATGAAAGCTTCTAACATCACCTTGGTTCTTTGGGGGAGGCCAGTTGACTATTGCTGCAACCTTCTCTGGATCCATTATTAGGGTGCCTTGGGAGATGACAAAACCTAGCAAGATGAGTTCTTTTTTCATAAACATACATTTTTCCAAGTTAATCACTTACTTGTGTTGATGTAGTCTTCTTAGAACCTGCTCAACATGATCAAGGTGTTCCTGTTTTCTACGACTGTAAATCAAAATGTCATCCAAATATATGACCACAAATTTGCCAATAAAATCAATAAAGACCTCATTCATTAATCTCATGAATGTACTAGGTGTATTAATCAAGCCAAAAGGCATAACAAGCCATTCAAACAAACCTTCAGTTGTCTTAAACGCTGTCTTCCATTCATCTCTGAGCTTAATCTTGATTTGATGATATCTTGATTTTAAATCAATCTTAGTGAAGTAAAAAGCAGTACCTAGTTGGTCCAAAAGATCTTCCATTCTTGGGATTGGAAATCTATATCTTTTTTTTATCTTGTTTAGGGCTCTACTGTCAGTACACAATCTCCATTTTCCATCCTTTTTAGGAGCCAAAATTGATGGGACAACACATGGACTGAGACTCTTTTGGATAAGTCCCTTCTCTAGCAATCCAGGTACTTGCCTTGCAATCTTTGCATGTTGTGTTGGTGTCATCTTGTATGGGGCCTTATTAGGCAAGGAGGAGCTAGGTATTAAGTCAATTTGATGACTAATATCTCTCAAGGGAGGGAGGGTTGTGGGCAGGTCACTAACAATGACAACACTACATTTTGTGAGTAACTTCTAAACTTGATTTGGTATAGGATCATCCTTAATAGATCTTACATTATCCTTAGGCTTAGATATTAAGACACATGCTTTAGTTTTAGATTCTTTCAAAACTTTTAACATTTCTTTCTCCCCCATGGCTATGACAGTTGGTTCTTTCTCAGTCTTGTTATCAGGCAGGGGTTTCATGGTGAATGTTTTCCCATCCTTGGTGATAGAGTAGGTATTTTTCCTACAATGATGAGTGGAATCAACATCATACTGTCAAGGCCTGTCTATAAGAATGTGGGATGTATCCATTTCAACAATATCACAGAGAACTTTATCCTTAAAATCTGCTATTGAAAACTCTATCCATGCTTGTTCAGTGACTAAAGTTTGCCGCCCCTTTGTTAACCAAGACACATGGTAACAAAAAGGATGAGGCTTCTTAGGAAGATTTATTTTTTTCACCATTTCAAAAGACACTAAATTCTTAGTTGAGCCATAATCAATAAGTAAGTTACACACCTTCCCATTGCATTTGATCTTTGTCCTAGAGAGGTTCTTTCTTTGAGGAAGTTCTTGGCTTTGTGGAACTTGGAAGAAGACTTGTCTAATAATCAAGAATTGTCCTTCCTCTTGTTCTAAGTCCCTTGTATTGTCCTCTTACTTGTCCTCTTCAATGAGTTTTTCTCTCCTTTCTCATTGGTTGTTATTGTTCTTCTTCTCAGGGCATCTTCCTACATGGTGTCCCAACTGATTACAGTAGTAACACCTTAGTGTTCAATTACCTCTTCCTCTATTTTTTCTTCCCCTTTTGAAGGGTCTTCTCCCTCTATAGTTTCCTCTTGAGTTTGAATCATTGTTCTCTTTGTCCCCTTGGTCAGGGGTCCCACTGCTATTACCACTATATTTCCCTCTATTCCAAGAGGTTCCTCTTCCTCTAAAATTCTTCCCACTGTCATTAGTCTTTCCTTTTCCAAACTCTTGCTTTCTCTTCCACTTTTCCTCTACCTTAAGTGCCATTTGATAGCACTTGTTCACTGAGGTAGGGAAATGTAGGCTGAGTTCCTCTTGAATGGATACTTTCAAACCATTCAAATATCTTTCCAACTTTTCTTCTTCATCTTCTCCCACATTTGTCTTCATACACAACTTTAGGAAATCCTTGGTGTATGAGCCTACATCCATATCCTTTTGTTTTAGGCTTTGCTTTCTCCTATGGAGTTGTACCCCATAAACTTCAGACACATAAGTCTCCTTGACCAATGCAATCATTTTGTTCCATGAAGAGATCATGCTCTTCCCATTCTTCACCCTCTCTATTTGGATGAACTTCCACCAAGTTAGGGCTGCTCCCTTCAACTTGGATCTTTCCATCTTCACTCTCTGGTTCTCAGGGATTCCCTCACACTCAAAGAAGCTTGTTAGGGCCTCTATCCAATCCAAGGCCACATCTGCATTCATCTTTCCACTAAAAGTTGTTAGATCCAAATTTTCATCCAATCCAAGGCCACATCTGCATTCATCTGGTCTACAAGAATGTTCTCATCCTGATCAGTGGTGTCCTCATTTTACTCACTCCCATCTTCATCACCAGAGGCAACTTATTTACCCCTTTCTACCTTTCTCTCCAACTCTTGTCATCTCCTTGTCAAGGTTGCATTTTTTGCCCTTTGTTCTCTCACCATCTTTTCTAACTCAATGTTTGTAACCCTTGAAGGAATATCCTCATCCTCAGGAGAAGACATAGCTCTGATACCACTTGTTGCAAAGTGGGCAACTAGAAGCTTGTCAAAGGTCTCAAATAGGGAAAGGTACCCTAGATCACCAAATTTAAAAGCCAAAATTCTTAACACTTATCACAAGTGTGGAAGAAGGACTTGGTTAAGGCTATCACAACCCCAAAACCCCAAGGGTAACCTAATCACTAGGTTTCACCAATCCTTCAACACCAACTACCAAGGTTGGTTTCACAAGAAAATGACCCTTATTCATAGGAATACCCCCAAAGTGACATATAGGACCAGTGGTGACCTATTCTTGTAGGTATAGTCTATTTAGGTCCCTATTGGATAGTTCCAATGGTTCTTTCACTCAAATGAAATCCATAAGACATGGTTGCTTCACAATCACAAGACTATGCTTGTAGCCTTTTTCAGAAGGAATTTTGATCTCAAGTGACATTCTTCCACATAACCCTATGAATTGGTTGGGGATTCAGACACCCATTACGGCCTAAGACCTTGGAATTAAGCCCTAGAACTTGGAAATGAGAAGGAAATATAATGACACACCAAATTGCTCCACTAATTAGCCCTAATTAGGCCTCCATTTACACTAGAAGTTTCTTTTAGATGAATCCAATGCCCAAAATGATGATTGGATCATGTTAGGTTGTGTACAAATGACTCTTCCTCTGACTTAGAGCTTCTATTCAATTCCCAAACAAAAGTTATGACTACTGTCCTAATTTTGGATAGGTGCATACATAAGAATATACACCTAGGGCATCGCTTCATTTCCATTTCCCTGCAACTTGAAGAACCTATCTTATAGAATATTTAATATCATCCTAAAAAAAATCTTTCCACCAAGGGTCATTGAATTCCCATGGTGGAAAGTGGAATTACACTAAATTTACTTAGAAACCTTGAATTAGGGCCTACAATCCAGGAAGTGAGTTTGTAAATTGGATAAATTTCAAACTATGATCGATCAGCACATGAGACCAAAACCAAAAGGAAGTATATTTGCAACAATAACCCTTGGTATCAGACTCACATGCCCCTCTGTCTGTACCTAACCGTACACGGTGATTGTTTCTCCAGAATGCAAGAAAAATGGTTACTTTTTATTGATTTTCAAATATCAAAGTACATCATAAGCCTACCACCCACCTAAAAGGTCTAATGTAGGCACTCCCAATGGCTATATGACAATTTTTAACCAACTTGACCATTTGGGAGTTGGTTTTTAAAAATTTGTTAAGTTTGGTCAAAAGTTGCTTGACAACTTTTGAGCAACTTTTACATTTTTTGCAATTTTGCAAATCTAGTGACCAAACTTGGTCAAGATGTTATTTAGGTGATCGCTAGTAGATCCAAACACTAAAAAATAAAAAATAAACTATTTACTAGGGTATTTGGATTATTAATGACTCATAGTGACCCAAGGGCTCATAATGTGCCAATCTTGGTACTATGGCCTTACATGGTGGCCTTAATAGGCCAAACTTCTATCACATTTCCATGTTCCTTAATGTCTTTAACAATGTTCTCAAGAATGATAGTATTTTCAATTTTATAAATTTCTACAATAGTAGAATTTTTCTCAGACTCAGTTTTGACCTTTTCTTCTTCAACCTTTTCTTTACCTTTCTTCTTACTTTTTGACTCTTTGTAGCCTGATGTCATTTCCTTATTTCTTCTATAAGTTCTCTAAATAGTCTTAGGTGTCTCCTTCTCTGACTTATTCTTAATAGAAGTAGTGGAAGTAGATGTTGATTTTTTTTGTATTGACCTACTTGTAACTCTCTGAGGTGTAACCTCATCTACTTCAATTTTAGTATCCTTGGCTCCTGTAGCAGATGTGCCTGCTTCCCCACTTTCCATTTTCTTTCTAAGTCTTATCATCATTTCAGGTGTAATGCCACTCAATTTGGCTATATTATCAACTTGTTTTCTGATATTTCTTTGGATTACAGGTGCTATCAATCCATTGTAAATTTTCAATGATGAATCTTCATAAGTTCCAAACCTAGGTGTTGAAGTATCAATTCATTTAGATAATAGAACATGAACATGAATAGTGACTAGATTACTATCAACTTTAAAACCCATATCAAGCATCCAACATCTTCTAGATTTCATTTCTTGCAACATGCAAGTATCTATATCTACTAGAAAATAAATATCATGTTTATACATCTCAACAATACTAGTTGTGATTATCCGTCTTAGGTGAATTTTACTTTGAAAATAGTTATAGTAGCCCCAGATAACCAAATCAAAGTTTTTCCCTAAACTCCTTATGCATTCCTTAATCTACATTACTACCGGTCTATCCTTTGGCCATGTAATAGAACCTAGTCCAGGATAATGATTATCTAAGTAAAAGAACATATATACCAGGAGTGATCCATATTTGAATGACTCCTTATCTTTCTTGATCTTCTCCATGTTTACAAAGAATTGACTCCTCAACATCTCACAGAGGTCATATTTTTCATCTTCCTTCACCATTCTGTATGAAGCATGGATAGCTCCACCAGGTACACTATTCAATCAACTAGACTAATATACTTCATATCCTATCACCATTGAAATGAATCTCTCTTCTTTATCAGTTATATCATTGATAGTCATCACTCTGTGACCCTATTTTGATTTGGTTAAATTTTTGGATGATATTAGATTTGTATACTATTCATGTTGTTGATATTCATGTTTTGTCACTGATGTCAACATATGTTTCTGTGGAAGAGGACAGACTGGTTACTTGACTGGTAGAAGTGTATAGACACTATATAGATGTTTTAGAATAATCAAAGTTGGTTTTATGAAGAAGGATGTGTGTTGACCTTATTCCTAAGGTCACTTGGCTTTATGTTACATATTGAGGATGTTACAGTTGATTTAGTGAAGACTATTTTCTAGACTATAACTATGATGCTTGACAGAGTAGGTCTGTGTATTTTGAATATATCTTACTAGCCACTTATATTTTAGATGAAGAAAAATTACTAGAGGAATGTAGACATATTTTGGAATAATTGGCTATGTTTGATTGTCGTGTGATAACTGGTGACATCAACTATGGCGTGTATTCTAGATGAGACCTATTTGGTGGTTGACTGCAGACATGTAGCGTGTAATATAAATTGTGAGCATGGATTGCGAATCTGGGAGTATAACCGATGGACTTTATTTGATATATACTTGATATAGGCACCGTGTGTGTCTTAACAAGGAGTTAAAAAATTATTTGTCTATTGGGAAAGCCTGATTGACCAACCTAATTAATTATTTGTGTATTAGGAAAGCTTAACTTGACGACCTAATGAATTATTATAATAGGGTATATATGAGTGATATTTTATTTTGGAAAGATTTTTTAGAGGAAGAGATTGAAAAGAAAGAGAATTGAAAGCTATGAGGCTTGTTTGGCTGTTGGATGTAGTGTAGTGTTTGTGATAAGAATATTTCATTGGAACAGGCCAAGAAAAGATAGTTTCTATCAGACAGTTCACTAGATTGTATATTCCTATATACACTTGTTCAGATTGTGAATCCTTGAGGGTGGCTTTAATCTTCTTTGGGAAGTGTGCCTACTACTTTTCTTGACTCATAATAGGGTTGTCTCCTAACTGGGATTGTGTACTGTAATGTTGTAATAAGCTCCTAAGAGGGCTAAATATTTTAATAGGGATACTATACTCTCAAGAAATTATTTGTGGGTGCTAATTCCCATTGGGGTTTTACCTTTAAAAGGGTTTCCTCGATAAAAAGTATTGTTTTATTTTGTTGACATTTACTATGTTATCATTTGCATTGCATTTTTGGTTTATAAAGTTTAAATTTTAATAATCAATATCACAACTGATTCACCCCCCCCTCAGTTGTCTTATGGACTCTTATTCCTAACAATTGGTATCAGAGCTACTGGTCCTTAGAGAGAAAACTTCACAACTTGAGGTGATCCTGAAGATGTCTTACTACAGCAAGGATAGTCCAAAATTTGATCCTAAAAACTTTGACAGTTGGAAGAACAAGATGAGAAAACATTTTCTATGTTTAGGACTTGAGTACTGGATGATCACAAAGAAGGATGAGAGGATAATGATTGAGGATGAACTGGAGAAAGCTACTGAAGATGAAAAGAAACTACTTTCATGTAATATGGTTGCAAAGGAATCATTGATCAATGCACTTTTTGAAGGTGAATTCACATAAGTAAAAGACTTGGACTCTGCACATGAGATCTAGACAAGATTGGAGGCATTGTATGTAGGAGAGAAGTTTACAAAACAAGAAAAGCTATAGAAATGGAAGACAACAATGGAATCACTAAAGATGAGAGAATATGAGAACATTAAGGCATATGTACATAGAATTAATGAACTGGTTGTTGAAGACAATTATTCGATTGTATATTGTCATTTATGTTACCCATGTATTTACACTTATGTAGTGATGTTACACAAATGTTAACATTTAAACCGAGCACGGTAGGTGAATAGAATGAGTTATTTAGTGTTGACCGAGTTTAGTTGAGCATTGAAGAAAGTTTAGTGATTGACTGAGTCACTTGAGCATTTTAGCCTTGGTCGGGCATTCAGTGGAAGCCGACTAACAGTGATTTATATTCTATAATTAATTGGTTATATGAGGCCAACTGAATTTTGATTTCTTATTTAGAAGTATATTCAAGCTGACTTGATAGGGCTTACCATATAAATGATAGGGCAAGTTTGGATTGAACTAGTATTGGTTATATGAGGCTGACTAAATTTTGATTTATTATTTAGAAGTATATTCAAGCTGACTTGATAGGGCTTACCATATAAATGATAGGGCAAGTTTGGATTGAATTAGTGGAAGTGAAAGTAGAAAGAGTAAAAGAAGAAGTGTGGAATTCTGTGATATGAAGCGTGAAGGCCAAATCAGATAGGATTCATATTGAGTATAGATCACTCAGAGCTGCAATAGAAAATATGATCAGCAAGGATCTAGTCATAATTAGAATAGAGATCTGGATCAGAAAAGATAGTTTCTTACACATATAGGTCAATTCATTGTTACTTTCTAACAATTGTAGCAATGATCTAAAATCTCTTAACAAAATAGACTTAACAGTCTTTTTGTAAATCCTCTGACAAGGTAGCATTTCTATGTTGAAGTGTTAAATACCTCTAATAAGGCCACCCCTCACAGGGTGATTAAACCCTTTAACAAGGTCACACCTAACAGTGTGTTTTTGTAACCTTTAACAGTGTTGGCTCCTAACAGGGATCACTTCAGAAGAGTGAAAAATAGTAACTAGTTACATTGGTGGTTTTTCCCATATTGGGTTTCCATGTTAAATCTTGGTGTCACATGTGTATATGTTATTTGTTTTATGCTTTATGTTTCTGCACTTAATATCTAAATTATAATTGCATTGGATATTATAAATATTTCTTTGACACCCGAGTTACAGAAGAATATCTTAATTAACTGAGTAACAATGTTAAAGTATTTAAGATATCTAAGGGACAAAGGATTTGTTTTGAAGTAACTGATTCACCCCTCCCCTCTGAGTTACTTATCTCATTTCCAACAACTGGTATTAGAGCTTCAAGTGCTTTCAGAAAAGGTTTCAAGGCCTAAGCTAAAGATCAGATATGTCTTACAGAAGGGAGATCCCTAAGCTAAACAAAGACAATTTCCTAGCATGGCAGGAGCTGATGAAGCTACATCTATCTACTATCAGAGATGCTGGTTTGCAATTTTCAGAGATAAAATATGTGGAACCAATAGGGACTATGACTGTGGAATAGATGATGGAACAAAAGCTTCATATAATAATGATGATTGACATAGCTTATTCACTCAGCTACTAGCAATTTGATGAAGTCAAGGACTTCCCTACAACCAATGATATGTCAAAACATTCATGGAGGAGATGCAAATGTAAAGAGAGCCAAAGAAGAAAGTCTAAGAGGACAAATTAACTAGATGAAATTGAAATAAGGAGAAGACATTACAAGATACAGTGACAGAATCTAGAAGATTGTGAGTTCCATCAGAGTTGCAGGTGGAATAATTGAAGATACAGTAGTGGTCAGCAAGGTACTAAGAACTTTACTTCCTATCTATGCTATTAGAGTTTCATACATTCAAGAGATGAGGTGCAATAAAGATATAACTTTGGATACGTTAGTGGGAAGGCTTACAACTTTTGAGCTGGACAACTTTGACAATTGCTCTTCTAACTCTAGCAATCTTGAGTCTGCATTCAAAGAGAAATTGAACCTTGGTAAGAAGGATAGATACTCAAAAGGGAAGTAGATTGAAAGTGGTAGTGATAATGAATTTTATGATGAAGATATTGACATCATTGAAGCATTACTTGCAAGAAGAGCTACAAAAGGAAAATACAGAGGAAAGATACCATTGATTTTTTTTCATGCAATGAGGTAGGTCACATTGCTGCAAAGTGTCTGAACAAAGAAGACAAAGATGAGAAAAAGTTCAACAAATTCAAAGTCAAGAACGATTTCAAGAACTACAAAAGCTACAAGGATAAAGGTAAGAATTATTTATATATCGCTAAAGATTCTGGCAGTGATGAAGAAGAAGAAATGGTTTATATTTCTATTAAGGATGAGTCAGATGAAGAAGATGAAAAGACAACACTTTTTTTACATATAAATAAAAATGACACATGGATAATTAATAGTGGTTGTTCTCATCACATTACTAGTGATAAGACAAATTTTGAACATCTTGAACACTATGATGGTGGGAGTTTCATTTTTGGGAATGATGAACCTTTCCCTGTAAGAGGAAAAGGTTGCATTGTTCTGACAGAAGGAATCAAATGTGATAATGCTTATTGGGTTGAAGGATTGAGGAGAAATATACTCAGTGTAGCATAGCTAAACAACATTGGCTTCAAGGTATAATTTGTGAATGGTAAGGCCAATCTCCCAGATGGTAAAGGGAACCTAGTCGAAACTGGCAGAAAAACAAAAGGTAATCTATTCTATCTTGATCTCACTAAAGGTTCATGCTTTATTGCACAAGTAGAAGAAAGATGGTTATGGCATAAAAGGTTGTGTCATGTAAACTCTTATAATATGGTAAACATAAGAAAGAAAAAGAGAGTCAGAGGTATTCCTATTTTGAAGAAACCCAAGTAAGCAATATGCAAACAATGTCAAATTGGAAAGATGAGCAAGACTAGTTTCAAAAGAAAGAATTACAATACTGATGAAATCTTGGAATTGGTACATACTAACCTATGTGGACCAATCAGAACAACAAGCTATATTTGAGTGTAGTATTTTATTCTATTTATTGATGATCATTCTAGAATGATGACTGTCATGTTTCTTAGAGAGAAATTAGAATCTTTTCATAAATTCAAATGGTATCTTGCAAGAGTTGAAAAGGAAAAATGAAAAAAAAAAAAATGCCTAAGATCTAACAGAGGAGGAGAATTCATTTCGAGTGAGTTCAATAAATTTTGTAATGAGAGAGGAATCAAAAGATGGGTATCTGCCCCTAGTACACAACAAAAAAATGGAATAGCAGAGAGAAGAAACAAATCCATCATGGATTGTGCCAGAACCCTAATGATTGAAAAGAATGTTGCTTCCAAATACTGGAAGAAGGCCATCAGCACTACAGTGTTCACCCTAAACCGAGTTCAACTGAAGAAAGGTAGTAATCAGACACCTTTTGAATTATGGTATGGCTATAAACCTAATGTTCATTATTTCTAAGTATTTGGAAGTAGATGCTACATCTTGGAGGAAGTAAGAAATGGAAAACTAGATGAAAAAAGTGATGAAGGAATATTCCCAGGTTACCCTTGTAAAAAGAAAGCATACAAATGTCTGAATCTTACTACTCATAATGTCATAGAAAGTGTACATGTCAAGATTGATGAGTTTGCAGAAAAATGTGAAGAGAAGAGAAGTAAAGAGCCTGAAGACTACATGAAATTTGTGTATCATGAACCTGATACTATAACTATGACTCAGGCAATGGTGATTGGATAGTATAATTATTGACCACTACATATACTAGCACAAACAGTGCAACCCGAGTTGCAAACTGTGCAACCTGAGCTCCTGGTAGAAGAGACCGAGTAACAAATAGAGGGAACTGAGTCACAAGTATAGGGAACTAAGTTGTAGATAGAGGAACCCAAGTCACAGACAGAGAGAACCAACTCACAGATAGTGGAACCCGAGTATCAAACAGAGGAACATGAAAGAAATTTTGAAAATGGAAGACCTAGTGGATCAAGTCCAGAATCTAGACTGAAGGATCCAGTACTTTCAAAATATGTTAAAAGGAATCATGCACCTGAGAAGATAATTGGAGATCGGACAAAATGTGTAATGAAAAGGAACAAAATCAAAGGTACATTCTTACTAAGTAAATTTGAACCTAGAACTGTTAAAGATGCATTGAATGATGAAATTTAGATAGAAGCAATGAATGAAAACATTGAGCAGATTGAGAAGAACAAAACTTGGACTCTTGTGCCTAGGCCAAAGGACAAGAATGTGATTGGAACCAAGTGTGGTTTTAGAAATAAGATGAATTAAAATGGTAAAGTTTCTAGAAACAAGGCCATACTAGTTTGTAAAGGATATTCTCAAGAAGAGGGTATTGACTATGGAGAAATTTTTTCTCTAGTTGCAAGACTTGAAGGAGTCAGAACTCATCTGGCATATGCTACACATAAAGGATACAAAGTATATCAAATGGCTGTGAAATCTGCATTTCTAAATGGAATCCTAGAAGAAGAAGTCTACATTGAACAACTTGAAGGATTTATTGATCCTAACAGAAGGAATATAGTTTACAAGCTACACAAAGCATTGTATGGACTGAAGCAAGTGCCCAGAGCCTAGTATGAAAGACTGCATAGCTATCTAGTAAGTATTGGATTTCAGAGAACCAATGATAACAGTATCCTATACATCAAAGAAGGACCAAAAAAAAATATTGTTAGTAGAGATATTTGTTGATGACATATTATTCACTAGTTATGATGACCTATGCAAAGCATTCTATGTAGCTATGAGTAAAGAATTTGAGATGTCTATGTTTGGTGAGATCAAATTCTTTGTTGGATTACAAGTACATCAAATGAAGGGTGATATCTACATTACTCGATGAAAATATATTAAGGAGATACTTAAGAAATTTGGTATGGAAGATTCCAAACCTGTTTGAACACCCATGTGCAGTTGACAAAAATTGTCTAAAGATGATGATTCAAAGGAAGTTGATCAGACCAACTACAGATCCATGATTGGAAATTTGCAATATGTTGCTCACACCGGACCTTATATTGCATTGCGAGTTGGTATTGCTGCAAGATTTTTAGCTAATCCCAAAGATAATCACCTAATGGCAATCAAAAGAATTCTAAGATATCTAAAGGGTACAAAAGACTATGGTTTGTGGTATAAGAAAGGTGGAAAATTTGATTTAAAGGCATTCGCTGATGTTGATTGGGATGGAAGGTTGGATGATAGGAAAAGAACTAGTGGTGGAGCTTTCTTTCTTGGAAAGAGGTTAGTGTCTTGGACTAGAAAGAAACATAATTGTATCTCTCAGTATACAACAGAGGCAAAATATGTTGCTGCAGTAGTGAAATGTTCAAACATCATATGGATCAAGCAATTGTTGTCAGGAATGAAGGAAGAAGTATAAGAATCAGTTATTATCTACTGTGACAACTTTAGTTCCATTAACATTCAAAGAATCCTATGATGCACACTAAAACCAAGCATATAGCAATAAAGTATCATTTTTTGTGGCAATTGGTACAAAATAAAGAAGTAAGGTTGGAATATGTGAATACCAAAGAAAAATTTGTAGATGTATTCACCAAACCTTTACCTAAGGATGCATTATTGTATCTTAGAGGAAGGCTAGGGGCACTTCCCCCAAATGAAGCTCACTAAAATACAGTTTATTGATACATCAACCTGAGCAACAATGAAGATCTATCAGTTGATGCAGGTACATCAGAGCACATTGCAAATGAATTTGTACATTTAGGTACATTACAATTACAAAGTTAAATAGTACTAACTATTGGTATTTGTGGAGATGGTGTCTTTGGCATTTTTCATCAAAGAGGGAGAGTTTTCTATAATACATAAGATAAAAGAGGGAGATTTTTGCTATAATATAGTAAGAGGAGTTTTTGGATGAGAATCGGAATGAAGCTAAAGACATTAATAAAAAAATCTTTTGTTTCTCTACAATTCTTTGTATTATGACATGTTGTGTTGCCATCAATGCCAAAGAGGGAGATTGTTGAAGAAAATTATTCAATTGTGTATTGTCATTGATGTTACACATGTATTTACACTTATGTATTGATGTTACACAAATGTCTACATTCAGACCAAGCATAGTTGGTGAATAGAATGAGTTATTTAGTGTTGACCGAGTTCAGTCAAGTATTGAAGAAATTTCAGTGATTGACCGAGACACTTGGGCATTTCAGTCTTCATCTGGTATTCAGTGGAAGCCGACTAACAATGATTTATATTTTACAATTAATTGGTTATATGAGGCCAACTAAATTGTGATTAACAATATTTATATTCTATAATTAATTGGTTATATGAGGCCAACTAAATTGTGATTTATTATTTAGAAGTATATTCAAGTTGACTTGAGATTGCTTAGCATATAAATGAAAGGTCAAGTTTGGATTGAATGAGTGCAAGGGAAAGTATAAAGAGTAAAAGAAGAAGTGTGGAATTCTGTGATATGAAGAGTGAAGGTGAAATCAGATAGGATTCTGAATGAGTAAAGATCACTCGGACCTGAAATACAAAATTTGATCAGCAAGGATCTAGTCATAATCAGAACAAAGATCTGAATCAGAAAAGACAGTTGCTTACACATACAGGTCAATTCATTGTTACTTTCTAACAATTGTAGTAGTGATCTAAAATATCTTAACAAAGTATACATAACAGTCTTTTTATAAATTCTCTCACAAGGTAGCATTTCTATGTTGAAGTTTTAAAGACCTCTAATAAGGCCACTCCTCATAGGGTGATTAAATCCTTTAACAAGGTCACACCTAACAGTGTGTTATTCTAATCTTTAACAGGGTTGGCTCCTAACAGTGCTCACTTCAGAAGAGTGAAAAATAGTAACTAGTTACATTGTTGGATTTTCCCATATTTGGTTTCCATGTAAAATCTTGGTGTCACGTGTGTATTTTTTATTTGTTTTATGCTTTATTTTTTTGCACATAATCTCTAAATTATAATTGCATTGGATATTATAAAGATTTCTTTGACACCTGAGTTATAGAAGAATATCTTAATTAACTGAGTAATAGTGTTAAAGTATTTAAGACATCTAAGGGAAAAAGGATTTGTTTTAATGTAACTATTTCTCCCCTCCCTTCTCAGTTACTTATCTCATTTCCAACAGTGGTTACTGGCATTAAAAACTCTAGAGGTACTTATAGTGAGGAAGAAGTGATTGCAAAGATACTAAGACCTTTGACACCTGCATATAGAACTAAATTACAAGCTATAGAGGATATTATACCTTTGAATTTGAAATTCACTAGAGAGATGTTGATTGGAAAACTAACTACTTTTGAGGTCGCAGAATTGGGAGATACTTTACCTAAAGTTGAGTTAGTACTCAAGGCAATTGTGCATAAGAACAAAAAGAACTTATCATGAATTGCGAGCACCATCTATGGTGACTTGAGAGAAGATCTTAGAGATTATGTTGAGGAATGGGAACATATACATGAGGAAGAAAGAAAGCTAGATGAAGTGGTAGCATTGATCGCTAGAAGAGAGAAGAGAGGTAAGGGTAAATTTGAAGGCAAATTTCCTTCGAAATGTTTTTCATGTAACAAGACTGGTTATTTTGCATCTAGATGTCATACAAGGTTTCCTAAGCATAAACCTATGATTTACAAATAAAAGTATACTAAAGACAAGGAATTTTATTATTCCAGTGAGGGCATTTCTTATGATGATGTTGACTATGATGAAATTGGATTATAAAGGATGATGAACCTATACATGAGGAAAAAGCCTTAGCATCTAGTGTTGATAAGAAATCTGAATGGGTTATAGACAGTGGTTATTCACATCATATGAATGGAGATAAAAATAAATTTGTGAAATTGAAAAGATATGATGGTGGTGTTGTTAGATTTGGTGAAAATACTCCTAAACTTATCATTGGAGTTGGATCTATTTCTCTAGATGGAAAGACTAATACTGACAGTGTATTACTTGTTGATGGACTTAAGCATAATTTGTTGAGTGTTGGAAAATTAGTGGACAAAGGTTATCAATTGAAATTCATTGATGGGAAATTATCTATCAGAATTAAATCAATAGATTTGATTGCATCAGCTACTAAGTCTAGAGGTAATGTATTTGAATTGAATGCATCTGAAGCTTCATGTTTTATTGTGAAGGTTGATGACAGTTAGCTATGTCATAGAATATTTTTTCATGTTAGCTTTGCTAACATTCTGAAGGAAAGTATGACTAATCCTCTAAGAGATCTACCTAAGATTGTAAAGTCATCTAACACTATGTGTAGAGTGTGTTATGGGGAAGCAGACCAGAAGCAGTTTTAAAACAAAATTGTATTCAGCAAAAGGGAAGTTGGATGTGATGCATATAGATCTATGTGGTCCTACAAGAACAAGATCATATTAGGGTGAAAGGTACTTTATACTTTTTGTTGATGACTTTTCTAGAATGATTTGGGTTACATATTTGAGAGAGAAATCTGAAGCATTTGACAAATACAAGTTATTTAAAGAAAAAGTTGAGAATGAATCTGGTTTGAAGATAAAATGTTTGAGATCAGACAGAGGTGGAGAGTTTACATCAGACTTATTCAATACCCACTGTGAAGAACATGGAAAATATAGACATACATCATATCCTAGAACACCACAATAGAATGGGATAGCAGAGCGAAGAAACATAACTAGATTAGATGCTGCAAGGACTATGTTGTTGGAAGGAAATGTGTCACATGTTCATTGGAGAGAGGTATTTGGCACTACTGTGTACACCTGGAATGGAATTTATATCAAAGAAGGTACAAGTAAGACTCCTTATAAATATTGGTTTGATCATACACCTACTGTAAAATATTTTAGAATATTTGGAAGTAAATGTTATATCAAAAGAGATGATGAGGTAGGGAAGTTTGATGCTAGAAGTGATGAAGGAATTTTTATTGGTTATTCTACTAAGACTAAAGCATAAAAATGATTCAATATGAGATTGAGGAAGTTGATTGAAAGCGCCAATGTGAGGATAGATGAAAATTTTCAGATTCAGGAAAGAATATATGATTGTGGTCAGATTACAGAAATGAAAGAGGTCACTGCTGGTCCTGAAGAACCTTTGATGATTGAAAATGAAATTGAAGATGAAGTGAATGAAGTTACTGAGAATCCAAAGACTCTGAGGTATGTTAAGAAGAACCATCCTGAAGATCAAATTATTGGTGATGAAAATAAAGGTATGATGACTAGATCTAGAGTTAGAGATAAAATTTGTTTGATTTCTCAAGTTGAGCGGAAGACTACTAATGAAGAAGGAATCTTAATCATAGAATTTTTTGTTGATGATATCATTTTTGGATGAATGATAAGATGAGTAAGAATTTCTTTAAAGAAAAGAAAAATGAATTTGAGATGTCAATTATTGGAGAATTGAATTTTTTTTTTGTTTGCAAATTAATCATAGTAAGAATGGGATTTTTATATCTTAGACCAAGTATCTTAAGGAAATGTTGAAGAATTTTGGAATGGAAGATTGTAAACATTTTGGAACACCTATGGTGAGTGGACATAAAATGAATAGTAATGATGAGACTCAAAGTGTTGTACAGACAAAGTATAGATTTATGACTGGTGGTCTACAATATCTAACTCACACTAGACAAGATATTACTAATGTAGTTTGTATTGTGGAAAGGTATCAAGAAGATCCAAAAGAGACACATCTTTCTACTGTGAAAATAATTTTTAGATATTTGAAAGGAACAATAGAATATGTATTATGGTATGAAAAATTAGATGATTTATTTTTCAGGCTTATACTGATGCTGATTGGGCAGGTAATATGGATGACAGAAAGAGTACTAGTGGTGGTGCATTTTTCCTTGGGAAAAGCTTGGTTTCTTGGTTGAGCAAGAAGAAAAACTATATTGCTCAATCTAGTGTTAAATCATAGTATGTTTCTACTTCAATAAATTGCACACAAGTTGTTTGGATGAAACAAAAGCTTAAGGACATTGGAATAATTTTTGAAGAGCTAGTGGTTATCCATTGTGATAATACCAACACAATGATTATGTCGAAGAATCCTTTAATGCATTCAAATACTAAACATATTTATGTTATGTATCATTTCTTGAGGGAGAAGGTAGCAAAGAAAGAAATAAAAATGAATTATATTAGCACAAAGGAACATATAGCAAATATATTTACAAAACCTTTGACAAAATATGTTGTATCATCTTAAAATGGAATCACTTCCATGGCAAGAATTTTTAACCTTCTTTAGGGGGGGTTTTAATACCATCATCATGTTGTCCTCTCATTTGTGCACCCTCTCTAGATTTTGTGCCTATTTAGGACCCTAATGGGCCTCTCCAGCCACTGTTTATCCCACCTCACACATTTTCCATGGGTTCTGACTCCCTAGGTCAAGGTCAACCATGACCTAGGTTAGGGTCAAACTCAACCTTGACCCATGTCCCCTTTTCCAATCAAAAAGTTTGTCGGCAGCCGCGAGACATTCAAAAGTTCATTTTCCCACTTCTGGGTCAGTTGTTTTGGGTTCCAAAGAGACAACTCTTAAATTATATTTTATATATGTCCACTTCTAGGGGTATAGGTCTAATTAGAATTTAATTCTCCTATGTAGGCCTCTATAGAAGATTGTGTCCTATACATGTACAAAAGGAAGCTCTCTCCTCTCATTTTCAATCAATCATCTACTTGGAGACAAGCACATTATCACCTTCTTTCAAGCATCCATTATTATACATATTTTAAAGCTTCCAAGTGTTCAATAAAGTTTTTCATATTCCTCTCAAGAATTCAAGTTCTCCATTGAAGATCAAGGATTCAAGCATTCAAGCCTTTGAAGGGATTTAGTTTAAGAATTCAAGATTCATCATTCTAACCCTAGATCTATCCATCATGGTGGTGTGATCTTCCTTCAAGATCCTTTGTGCATCCTCAAGATTCATTCATTCTTCCTTCAAGGTTGATTCCAAGCATAAAATCATGGAGGTTTATGGTTTCTAATATTGAGTCCAAGCTTTCATATTTACATACTTTTTTACATTTAGAATACAATTGCATATCTATAGAATATCATAGCTTCATTATTAGATTTACTTCTAATACTTGCTAGAATTTTCTATTTAAATTATTGATTTCAAGGTTAATTACTAAATCAACATTTTACTAAGGAAAACATCTCACTCCCAGAAAAACCATTTTTCTTGCAAGTATAGTTATAGGTACAGGATAGCGAATCTAAGAGAATATTTGGATACCCTTTTCAGCCAACTTCTGGGATCCGCAAACATAATTTCCATCAGAGGTGTGCAGGTCAAGGTTGAAATTATGGGGTATGATTATGCCCCTACAAAGAGGTCAAAGTTGACTTGACTCAGGAAAGGAAAATATTTATGGTTTTTTTCTATCTCTACGTTTCTATTCCAGATTTGGTTGTGGAATTTCCTGAAACTCAACATAGACATCAGGAAACAAAATTTTCTAGATCTGCTATATTTTGATGTTAGTACATGTATTCAATTCATTTCAATTAAAGATTCAATCTTTCTAGATCTATTACATATTCTTTTCTATAGGACGGAACCTAGGGTTTTTCTCTTTATCGTTATTCTTAATAGGTGGATTCATTTAGGCATTGATCCTTTCTTTGGGGTTAATCAATTTAGCTCTTCCTTTTATGAATTTAGGCTTAAGAAGGAAATCTTATCCTCCCACACCCCACACACCTACATCACATCATATATATCAACCATTAATCCCTTCTATTCAAAATTTACCCCCTTTACATCAAATTTATCTTTACATTTGTGAACCCATGATAGACAACTCTTTCTTTTTGGTGTTAGATGATATGCCTCTTTTCCATAGAGACTAGCTTTTGCATACATATTAGATTAGTTTTCTTTTATGATCTTTCATTTTAAAAAACAAAAAAATCTACATACTCATAAAAATACAAAAAAATATTTCTTTCATTTCATTCACTATGAATATCTTTAAGATGCTTTGGGGTATAATTATTTTCCTCATTATTCTTATTTTAGCATCTCTTTATCATACTTATTATGTTTATGAAAGTATCATCCATTTCACCATATTTTTTACTCTTCATGTCTCACTTGGTTATGCTATTTTGAGATTAACTAATACCAATCTTCCTACTTTCAAAACTTTCATGAAGAATTTGGTAGATGATACCCAATTTCCTAATCTTCCTAATCCTAATCCTATCTGATGGGGAGGTTACCTAACTCTCTGAAATTCCTACTCTCTTCTAGGAATCTCACCTGGAATCCTATTCAATTCAGGACTCTCTAGACTCACCTTTGAGTCTCTTAGGGCTACTCTCAGACCCT
>MU228115.1:301999-326000 GCA_018584345.1 Thuja plicata
TCGCTCACTCGCACACCAGGACTGAACTGTTTGCCTTTGCGACTGAGCGATTGATTTCACCATCACGCTGTCGCACTGTGTTTTCTCTGACTGCGAATTGACTCGCGACTGGGCGATGAGCTCCTCGTCGCAGTGTCACACACTGTCTTTTCTTGCTAGCCGTCTTCGACTGAGCGACTAGTTCCTCGTCGCGCACTCGCTCACTAATAAGTGAACTGTTTTCCTAGCTCATGAGTGTGCGATGCATTACTTTTCTACTCTCTGTTGGCTCTGCGACTGAGAGACAATGCAAAACATGACTTGCTCATTATTTGACCTGGATCAAAACTTGTTCAAAATTGCTGGGGCTAGGGTTTTGAGCTAAACCCTAGGGTGCTCTACACCACTATCATTCCAAATCTAGTTCCTAATCTTCCTAATCCTAATCCTATCCTTCCTAATCCAATTCCTAATATTCCCACTCCTATTTCTCCATCTTCTATCCCTAGTTATTCCCACACTCATGATGGGGCTCAAACTATGGTTCATGATGCAGATGAGCTAGAATTCTTCCATTTACCTTCCCCTTCTTATCTGATTGATGATGATATTAAAGGGAAGAGAAAGGAAAATTCTTCTAAACCTTTCATTCCACCTTACAAAACATTTTCTCATGATCACCGTAAACAATCACCTCAAGTAGAAGCTTTATAAGATATGTACACTATAGGATACAATATGGTGGCTAAAGAAGGTTATAAGGGTTTAGGGCTTGGTGTTAATGAATATGTAATTAAATATCCGGTTCATTTATCCCCTAAATAAGACAAGAATGATTTAGGATTTCTGCTATCTCAACTTGAGGTGGTTGATTTTGATAGTCACCTTACTCTTCATATCCTCCTTCCAACACCTTCCTTAGATTACCCTGATACCCCTCAAGATGTGGCTAAGAAGGTATATGTTCAGTTAATGAATTCTAAGAAATAAATATTTAAACCTATGCCGAAAGATGGTCTCTCCAAATACAAATGTCCTTTTCATTATAGTAATACACATTTACTTTATGTTTGTGTTCACTTGAAGATGTATGTTAAAGAAAGAGCTACTTTAGGAATTATATCTCACTCTCGTGCGGTATTACAATTTCTTCCTAATTTCCATACGAGGCATACCCCTCGCTCTTCAATAATATAGATCTTTCTCCCTCTTGTCTCTTCACTGGGGGGCAAGAGGTATCTCTTCCATTTTTTCTAGGATCCATTATGTTCTTAGCATGTATTTTGTTTTGAGCTTAATTGGTTATCCTCTCTATATTCTATCTATATGGTTTTGTATTATGGTACATACTTTCTTCACTCATAATCATCCATAGCTATCTTCTAATATTCATGATATCTTTTCTAGGACATTTTTTTGTAAATATATCTCTTTGTTATAATATGTCTTGATATGATTAGTATATCCCTTCCTTTCATCCATGGGGAGCAACGTTTTCCTTCTTTCTCTATGCCTAAGCATCTACTTTCCTTAGCCTAGTGGAATTTGTTTATTCTGCAACATTATTTCCTTATAAAGACTTATGTTTTGGCTATGGATACCCTCTTATATGAGAGGTGATTATCCTAGGTCATCACCTCTTCTTTATTTTAAAAATTATGTTCTTTATAAACTCTTCCCCTTGTTTTGGGTTAGATTTTGATTCCTTCATCCCAAGATTCCACTTCCTCTTTATCACAAGGGGCTTGATGATTGAATCTTTGTTCCCTCTTTTCTTTTCTTTGAAAGATGATATTTTATCCTAAGAACTCCTCTATTTTTGGAATATTGTTGATAAGATCTCTTCCTCTTTGAAGATCCTTTTTCCATAAGTGACATATCCTTTTCACGATTATCTATGCTCTTAGATGTAAGGGCCAATACTCTTTGCTAAGATTATAGTATACATTTTTGTTAATACGATATCTCCTTACTTTGTGAAGTATGTATCCTCCTTTCTCTTCCTTAACATGTCCATTACGTAGAAATGATAAGAAAGGGGACATATATAGGGTCACCTGTATACAATAGTTTACATTTTACAACATGTTAAATCCTCAGAAGGTAATGCACATAAGTTTCTAAATCTTGAAGAGACACACATTTTTATTTTTACTTTTATTTTTGCTAAATCCTCAGAAGGTAATGCACATAAGTTTCTAAATCTTGAAGAGATACACATTTTTCAAATTCAAATATGCTAAATCCTCAAAAGGTAACACACATAAGTTTCTAAATCCTGAAGAGACACACATTTTATATTCCGTAGTGATACAAGAATGTGGATCTATGAGTATTCCACAAGCCACCAGAAGACGCATTATAATTACAAAGAATAGTTTATGGGTGAACCTATTGATCTCTCCCTCCTTGGTGATTCATGGTAAGATGGGCATCTTACTAGGTCAGGTAATCACATTCTCTTTTCTCACTTTCACTTTCATGCTAGAAGGATTAGATCATGAAGCTATGTTATTTATAATGTTTCTCTTGTCTTGCTTATGTAGTCATTTATTATTTCTATGATTAATTTATCTTTTCTTTCATATCTTTGTGTGTGTATGTTGAGTTAGAATCCTTGGCCTGGGGGCTCATGTCCTTGACTAAGTGATGTTCTACCTCATTGTGATCCACCAGAGTCTTTCTTCTAACTTTACCATGAGTATGTTCGATTTCCATACTCCTGCTAAAGTGGGGGCTTAATGTATCCTCTTAAAATGGAAGAACTTCCATGTTAAGAAAGTTTATCCCTCATTAGGGGGTGTTTTAGAACATCATCATGTTATCATCTAATTTTTGCACCCTCTCTAGCTTTTGTTCCTATTTAGGACCATGATTGGGCTCTCTTTGGACACTGTTTATCCAACCTAGCACATTTTCTAGGGGTTCTGACTCACTGGGTCAAGGTCGACCTCGACCCTAATCTAGGTCAGGTTTGACCTCGATCTAGACCCACGTCCCCTTTCCAATTGGAAATTTTGTCGGCTATTGAGGGACATTCAAAAGTTCATTTTCCTGCTTCCGGGTCGGCTATTTTGGTTTCCAAAGAAATGACTATTAAATTATATTTAATATAGGTCCACTTCTAGGGGTATAGGTCTAATTGGAATTTAATTCTCCTGTGTAGGCCTCTCTAGAAGATTGTTCCCTAGACTTGTATATAAGGGAGCTCTCTCCTCTCATTTTAAATCAATCATCTACTTGGAGACAAGCTCGTTATCCCCTACTTTAAAGCATCCATTATTATACATGTTTTCAAGCTTTAAATTCTTCAATTAAGGTTTTCAAGTCTTCCTCTCAAGCATTCAAGTTCTCCATTGAAGATCAAGGATTCAAGCATTCAATCCTTTGAAGGGATTTGGTTCAATAATTCAAGATTCATCATTCAAAACCTAGATCTACCTATCATGGTGGTGTGATCTTCCTTCAAGATCCTTTGTGCATCCTATAGATTCATTCATTCTTCCTTCAAGGTGGATTCCAAGCATACAATCATGGAGGTTTATGGTTTCTAATATTGATTCCAAGATTTCATATTTACATACTTGTTTACATTTGAAATACAATTGCATATCTATAGAATTTCATATCTTCATTATTAAATTTACTTCTACTACTTGCTAGCATTCTCCATTTCAATTATTGATTTCAAGGTTAATTCCTAAATCGGGGTTTGACTAAGGAAAACAATTCCCACAACAAAATAAACCATTTTTCTTGCAGGTATAGGTACAAGACAACAAATTTAAGAGCAGATTTGGATACCCTTTTTGGCCAACTTCTGGGATCTACAAATAGAATTTCTATCAAAGATATGAAGGTCAAGGTCGACATTGTTGGGTACAATTGCACCCTCAGAAAGAGGTCAAGGTCAACCTGACTCAAAAAAGGAAAAATTTTCTGGGTTTTGTCTGTCTCTGCATTTCTATTCTAGATCCAATTGTGGAATTTCCCAAAACTCAACACAGACATCAGAAAATAGGCTTTTCTAGATCTGTTATATCCCAAGGTAAATGTTTCATTTCAAATAAAAATATATTATATACTCTTCATCCATTATTCGGGTTTTAAAGGCTTTCTTCTATCACCTTATATCTGATCGATTGATGCATTTGTGCATTAACAATTTTCTTATGGTTGATCAAAGTGGATCTTTCCTTTGTGAAATTTTGGGCTAGGAAGAGAATCTTATCTTCTCCTCAACACCATTTTCATACCTTACAACATATACATTCACATACACACATTCAATCATCCACCCCACATATAAATACATCATTTTATCTCTTTACGTATGCTTTTGAGTATCTCAGAAGCATGCTTGGGGTCAGAGCCCCTCCTTGTGATAATTGATTGATGATAGCATGCATCAGTCCAGTGGCTTTTAGAGCTATATCATTTTGTGCACTTGATACATGGATCTACTCGTCAGGGGGGTCATCACAGGAACAAAATATTACACATGAGTTATGGCACCCTTTTCCATTGTTTCCAAAGGGGGAAGGAATCTATGTGAAATTCCCTACTATTTTGGGGAGATTTACGTTCAGGATATTGAGAAGATTGTATTGAGAGGAGAAATTATTTTAAGTTGATTTTGGGTTAATGAATTTTCCCATATGTTTCCATTAATGCCAAATGGGGAGATAGTTGGATGATATCAGATTTGGATACTATTCATGCTATTTATATTCACGTTTTGTCACTGATGTCAACATATGTTTCTATGGAAGAGGATAGACTGGTTACTTGAATGGAAGAAGTGTATGGACAATGTATGGATATTTCAGAATGATCAAAGTTTGTTATATGATGTAGGATTTGTGTTGAGCTTATTCCTAGGTTTTCTTGGTTTTATGTTACATATTGAGGATGTTACAGTTGATTTAGTTAAGACTATTATCTCGACTATAGCTGTGATGCTTGACAGAGAAGGTCTCTGTGTTTTGGGTATATCTTACTGGTGAAGATATTTTTAGATGAAGCAAATTAATGTAAGGAAAATTATTTCTCTCTAACCCATGCTTCTCCTAGGGTCTTCTCTAGGACACTTCTCTAGCCTATTAGGGTCCTTCACAAAACCTAACTCTCAAGGATTCATTTCTTAATCCTTCACCTATTCAACTTGTTCACACCAATAATGAAATCAATTCAACCACTATCATTCTCCATAGATGTCTTCTTGCATCCAAAACATCAAATGTTCACACATGATCAAATTCAATAAAAAAAGAAGAGGAAGGTTCTTTCTTAGGGAATTTGACTCATGACAATGCCTAACACCACAAATTTGTAATGAAATCCTTATCGATTTCAATAATTTGGTTGAATTTGCACAAAACAAGGCTATAAAGATTTGGACCTAATTACACATATTTTTGCACATAACTTCAAAGATTTCTCAACAAGGTGGAAAATTAGGTGCAAATCCTGAAATTTTTTTGGAATACCTTTAAGATTTATTAGGTTTTACTTCCCCAAACTATTTGTATAGTGGGTTTCTATAATCAACCCTAAAATCAAGGGTTTCCCAAATCATAGAGAACAACCATAAGGGTTTGTTCTTTCACCACAAATAAATACTCACCAGAACTTCTCCTTGTACATGGAGATTATTCACACACATATCCTCCTCTCAACATGATCTGATTGAGGCAACCAATGCATTCAATCCCTCTTAATGTTTCTGCAACTCACTGTGATCCCTAGCCATGCTTTTCTAACTCACCTAGGGCATCACTGCAAAAATCACCAACTTTCTTTCCAGGGCCCAATATTATACCATATTTACACACATGGAGTCTAGTAAATCATCCCAAAGGGTCATACAATTTGTATAGTGGGAGAATGAGCTAGCACTCCATTCTTTACAAGCTGCCTACTTCAGGCTAGAGAGAGTAGAGAACACAAAATATTTACACGAAGTGTATAAAAATAAACAAAAAGAATATCTAATGCAACAAAAAATTCAAAGAAAAAATACCCTACATCATGCATGTGTTACAGTGCCCAAACTAATCTATTAAAGACCCACTGTAATGCAAAAACAACAAAATTACACACACAGTCACATATGCTTTCTTGAATTAAAAAATGTAGGCCCGTACAATGGAAACCAGCCTTGCTACAAGGTAAAAGTTCTCCTTATATAGGGTGGTGAAGTAGTTATCAACCCCATAGGGAATCTTTTGAATGATTTATCCAATTTTTTCAAATCTTGTTGGAGCAACATTGCAAAGTTGCAAAGTTGCAAAATGCAACTTTGACAAGTTTTTCCCATTTCTTGTCAACTAAACCAAAATGCTTCAAATCTTCATTAAAATTCACCAAAGACACAAATAAGGGTAGATATATGATTCTAACCTACCTTAGACCCTACTGACCTCATGATGACATCATCATGACACATGTTCCATTTAGAAGGCTTACAAATTATTAGCCCTAATCGCACTTCCCAAAAGGTTCTAAGACTCAAAATGAAAACATCCTATCTCACCTATGCTATGGTCAACATGACCTTAAGCTTGACTCAAGATTATTAAAAACAAAAATTATATAAGGAACAGAAACCCAACTTAACTAACTAGATTTCCAAAATAACCTATGGGTGCTCCTACACCATACTCCCCCCACAAGAGAAAGTCAAGTCACTCCTGTGGCTAAGATGTCATCTGAAATGCCCAACTTCTTGAAGTCTGTAGCTACAACTCATGCTACCTTTGACTCTGGCTTATGCTTCCACTTTATGAGGTGTTCCATTAACACCTTGTGTCTAGTGGTCTTCTTGACCCTTGAATCCAATACCTTATCTGCTTCTGTCTACATCTTGGGAGGTAAAAAATCAAGCTCTACATCTTTTCCAACCTCCTCTTTGTTCATATCTATCTCAGTTAAGGTTCCTTTAAACTTTATCAATTCCGCCACATTGAAAATAGGTGAGATGATCAATTTAGTAGGTAGATCAAATTTATGGGCATTAGCCCCATATTTGGATAAAAAATGTTAGGGTCCCACTCTCTTCATCTAGATCTTGGTAGGCACTCCCTTATACAATCTATATTTATTCAAATGTACCATGACATAATCCCCTAGCTCAGATTGAACATTCTTTCTCTTCTCATCCCCTTTAGCATTAAATTTTTGAGTAGACTCCAACATAGTCCTCTTCACGTGCTCTTGAATATCCTTCATGGTTTGAGTGATGTCTTCAACATTACCACTCATATACTCCATGGCTCCAAGGTCTCTAAGGTCACATACACCCCTTGGGTGCATCCGATAAACAACTTCAAATGGGCTCCTACCTATTGTTCTGTTCACACTGTCATTATATGCATATTCTGCTTGGGAAATGAACACATCCCATGTATTTCCATATTCCTTAGTTAGGCACCTTAACAAGTTACCAAGCACTTTGTTAACCACCTCAATTTGGCCATCATTCTGAGGGTGGTAAGTTGAACCGAATGATAGATTAGTACCCAATCTGCTCTATAGTTTTTTCCAGAAATGGCTCATCAGCTTAACATCCCTATCTAATACAATGCTAAGGGGTAGTCCATGGATTCTTACAATCTCCTTAAAAAAATTGTGCAATATTACATCATCATGAGTAGTTCTACAAGGGATAAAATGACCCATTTTTCTATATTTGTCTACCACAACATAGATATTATCATATCCATGTTCTTTCTTAGGTAGCCCTCCAATGAAATCCATGCTAACACACTCCCATGGTCTATTAGGGATTGGTAAAGGTTGATACAAACCTGCATTGCTAGCTCCTCCTTATGCTTTCATGCACAATACACATTTCTCAACATATTTGGTCACACCTCTTACCCACTTTGGCCAATGGTAAAACCTCTGTACTAAATCTATGGTTTTGTTCAAACAAAAATAGCCACTCAAGCTACCATTATATTTCTCTTGAATGAGATTTTCTCTCATTAAACCCTTAGGAACACACAACTGGTTCTCCTTAAACAACAACCCACTTTGCAAGGTTATAAAATCAGAAAGCTTATTGTGAAAGTGATTCTAAAAATGAGAACATACCTTATAGGCTTCATAAAAATCTTCATCATCCCTATAGAGGTTCTTGAAACTCTTTATACCAATTCTTTTCAACTGAACTTCTTGAATGGTCAAAATCCTCCTACTTAGTGCATATGTAACCTTGTTCAACTCTCCTTTCTTGTACTTTATTCTGAATGTGAATGCTTGAAGTTATTCCATCCACTTTAGCTGTCTATTACTTAGCTTTTCTTGTGTATTTATATATCTAAGGGTATGGTTGTCAGTAAAAACTACAAATTATTTTGGTAGCAAGTAATGTCTCCACTTCCTAAAAGACTGAACTAGGGCATACAATTCCAAGTCATAAGAAGAATATCTCTTCTTAGCTTCACTAAACATCTCATTGAAGAAGGATACTGGTCTACCTTCCTAACTTAACACACCCCCTACTGCCATTCCACTTGCATCACACTCCAAAGAAAATAAGTTATCAAAACTAGGAAATCTAAGGATAGGTTGTGTTGCTACTGTCTCCTTCAACTTTTCAAATGCTTTCCCTGCTTTAGAGGTCCACATAAACTTAGTCTTTAGACAACCCTTGATGGTGTCTATCATTGCTGCACAAATTCCACTAAAATCTCTTATAAAATTTCTATAAAAAAGAGCTAACCCATGAAAGCTCCTTACCTCTGTCCCTATGGTTGTTGTAGGCCAATCTAGAATATCTTCCACATTGCTTGGGTCCATCTTAAATAAACCTTGGGATACAACAAACCCTAAATACACAAGTTCTTGTTTGAAGAAGTCACACTTCTCTAGATTTATGGATAACTTCTCCTCTTGCAACCTTTTGAGTACCAAATCCACATGCTTCAAATGCTCCTCTGTTATCTTTCTAAAGATGAGTATATCATCCAGATACACTACCATAAATATTATTTTGAAATCCTTAAAAATTTATTTCATGAGCCTCATGAATGTGCTAGGGGCATTTGAAAGGCCAAATGGCATAACTCTCCACTCATAAAAGCCATCAGTAGTCTTAAAAGGTATCTTCCATTCATCCCCATATTTTATTCTAATGTGGTGGTACCCACTTTTGAGGTTCAATTTAGTGAAGTACTTTTCCCCTCCAAGAAAGTCCATCCAATCCTCAATTATAGGAATAGGAAATTTGTAGCTAATTGTAATCCTATTAATAGCCCTAGAGTTAGTGAAAATTCTCCACTTACCACCTTTATAGGATGCTAAGACCACAAGTATGACACATGGACTGATGCTCTTCATGATTAGTCATTGGTCTAATAGCTCTTGCACTTGTCTAGTCACTTCTAGGTTTGGATCTAGAGTAAGATTATAAGATGCCTTATTTGGCAAGGATGCACTAGGTACAATATCAATTTGATGACTTACCACTCTTCTACGAGGTAATCTTGCAAAGGTAACATCACTGACTATATCCTAGCGCTTTCCAAGTAGCTCTTGGATTTCTGATGACAAAGGCTCTTATTTAGGCTTCTCTTCCTCCTTAGGCTTGAGAAAGATAGCATACCCTTGACTTCCTTCATCTTTAAGGGTTTTGATGAACTCCTTTCTACTACTCAACAGGATACTAGTGGTCTTGGGTCGTGGCTCATCTTCCTCCAATACAGACTGAATCTTGAAAGTTTTACTATCTTTCTTGAAAGATATGAAATTATCCTTTCCCTCATACACTACACCCCTATCATATTTCCAAGACCAGCCCAATAGAAGATGGCATGCATCCATAGGTAACACATCACAAAGCACTTTATCCTTATACCCAGCAATAGAAAACTCCACCCAAGTTTGCTCATTCCTGAACACACTCTGTGCTTTGTTAAATCATGTCACTTTGTATTGATTAACACGAGGTATCTTTTCCAATTTAAGTTTTTTTACAGCTTCCTCTGATATGATATTATCTGTGTAGCCTGAATCCACAATAACTTTTCAAACTTTTCCAAGAATTTCACATCTAACTCTAAACAAATCTCTGCTATGCTTAGGTTCATCCCTGACTAGCTTACTAATTAGAACTCTTTTAAACATTAGGTTTTCTCCCATCTCTGACTCAATGTGATCAACCTTAGGTGTCTTGATAGTTGTTGTGTCTTCATGAGCATATGTAATCCTTTTACCATTTTTTGATGAAGTGGGCTTATCATGGCATCTATAGGCCAGATGACCTAATTGACCACTATTATAACATTTCATACTTACAAAGTATGAGTTTCTTCTACATGTACCCCTTCCTCTACTAGAGCCTCCTTGAGTACCTCTACCTCTGGTATAACCCCCTCTTGGAGTAGTTTCACCACCATGCTCTATCAACTTGGACTCTCCTTGGTTTCTTTGTTCATTACCTCTGCCTTGATAACCATCTCTATGACCTCCTTGGTCTCTTCATCTACCTCTTCCTCTAAGATTAGGGTCTCATTTCTTCTTGTTCCTTTCTTCCACCTTAAGAGCTAGTAGGTGGCACTTTTGAATAGTTTTTGGGGTCCAAAAACTCATCTCTCCTTGGATGTTCCATTTTATACCACCCAAGTATCTTGCTACCTTGATAGGTTCCACTTCTTGAATCTTGGACCTGAGACGTAACTTATGAAACTCCTCTCTATAAGAGGCCACATCTAAATCTTTTTTCTCTAGACCATGTCTCTTTCTATGAAGTTGTATTTCATAGTCTTCTGGCAAATAATTTTCTTTCACTTTAGTCACCATGGCTTTCCAGTTAGCTATAGGTTGTTTACCCATTCTGACTGTTTCATCTTGCAGGTATTTCCATCATGTCAATGTTGATCCTCTTAGCCTTAAATTTGCAACCTTGAGTTTTTGTGCCTCTGTAACACCTTTACACTGAATATGGTTTTCAATCTGCTCAATCCACTGCATCAATACCGTAGTATCCATTTTTCCACTAAATAATGGTACACCATATAATACCTTTCCACCTAGTACCTTGATGGCTTTCAAGAATGGTTCTTCATTCAATGGAGGGTCTGGTTCAGGGATGATATCTTCCTCATCAATCTTATTTTTTCCCCTGTCACTACTTTCACCTTCTTTGCCTTTATCTCTAGCTCCATCAAAAAATTCTTGTAGTTTTACTCTCATTTCATCTAGGGATTCTTCTAGGAGTATTTTTTTCTCCCTTTTCTCACCCATCTCTTTATCTAACTCTACATTATTCACCATACTGATCTCCCCTACTGATTCACCAGTATATAGAGACATACACCAAATCCCAAATCTTTAACTTTCTTTGATACCAATCTCATGTAAGGACAAGTCTTTCCCTCTAACCTTTCCTTCTCCTAGGGTCTTCTCTAGGTCACTTCTCTAGCCTATTAGGGTACTTAAAAAACCCTAACTCTCAAGTATTCCTTTCTTAATCCTTCACCTATTCAACTTGTCCACACCAATAATGAAATCGATTCAACCACTAACATTCTCCATGGATGTCTTCTTGCATCCCAAACATAAAATGTTCACAAATGATCAAAATCAATCAACAATGGAGAGGAAGGTTCATTCTTAGGGCATTTGACTCATGAAAATTCCTAACACCACAAAGTTTTAATGAAATCCTTATCGATTAAAATAAGTTGCTTGAATGTGCACAAAACAAGGCTACAAGGAATTAGGCCAAATTACACACCTTTTTGCACATAACTTTAAAACTTACTCAACAAGGTGAAAAACTAGGTGCAGATCCTGAAACACTTTTGGAAGACCTTTAATATTTATTAGGTTGTACTTCCCCAAACTCTCTGTATAGTGGGTTGCTATAATCAAGCCTAAAATCAAGGGTTTCCCAAATTACAGAGAACAACCCAAAGGGTTTGTTCTTTCACCATGAAGAAATCCTCACTAGAAATTCTCTTTTTACATGGAGCTTCTTCACACACATATCCTACTCTCCACATGCTCTGATTGAAGCAACCAATGCATTTAATGCCTCTTAATGCTTCTTCAACTCACTGTGAACCCTAGCCATGCTTCTCTAGCTCGCCTAGGGCATCACTGCAAAAATCACTAACTTGCTTTCCAAGGACCAATATTCTACCATATGTACACACATAGATTATATTCACTTATCCAAAAGGGCTGTACAATTTGTATGGTGGGAGAATGAGCTAGCACTCCATTCTTTACAAACTCCCTAGTTCAGGCCAGAGACAGTATAGAACATAAAATATTTACATGAAGGGTATAAAACAAAACCAAACTACTATCTAATGCAACAAATAATTTAAAAAAAAACTACCCTACATCATGCATGACTTATAGTGCCCAAACTAATCCATTAAAGACCCACTGTAATGCAAAAACAACAAAATTACACACACAGTCACATATGATTTCTTGAATTCAAAAAATGTAGGTCCGTACAGTGGCAACCAACCTAGATACAAGGTAAAAGTTCCCCTTATATAGGGTGGTGAAGTAGTTATAAAACCCTTAGGGCATCTTTTGAATGAGTTTTCAAATTCTTGCAAATGTTGTCAGAGCAACATTGCAAAGTTGCAAAGTTGCAAAATGCAACTTTGATAACTTTTTCCCATTTCTTGTCAACTAAATCAAAATGCTTCAAATCTTCACTAAACTTCACCAAAGACACAAATAAGGGTATAAATATGATTCTAACCTACCTTAGACCCTACTAATCTCATGATGACATCATCATGACACATGTGCCAATCATAAGGCTTACAACTTATTAGCCTTAGTTGCACTTCCCAAAAGGTCATAAGACTCAAACTAAACACATGCTATCTCACCTATGATATAGTCAACATGAACTTAAGCTTGACTCAAACTTATTACAAATGAAAATTCCATAAGGCAGACACACACAACTTAACTAACTAGATTTTCAAAACAACCTATGGGTCCTCCTACACCATAAACTTACTGGAGAACTGTAGACATATTTTGAAATAATGGGTTATGTTTGATTGTCGTGTGATAACTAGCGATGTCAGCTACGACGTGTATTCTGGAGGAGACCTATGTGGTTGTCTACTTCATACATGTAGCATGTAATATAAATTTTGAGTGTGGTTTGAGGATCTAGGAGTATAACTGATGGATTGTATTTGATGTTTACTTGTTATAGGTACCATTTTTATCTTGGCAAGGGGTTAAACAATTATTTATATGTTTGGAAATCCTAATTAGCCAACCTAATTAATCATTTGTGTATTAGGAAAGCTTAACTGGCCAACCTAATGAATTATTTTAATAGGGTATATATGAGTGATCTTTTATTTTGGAAATATGTTGTAGAGGAAGAGATTGAAAAGAAAGAGAAGTGAAAGTTGCGAGGCTTGTTTGGATGCTGGATGTAGACTAGAGTTTGTGATAAGAATATTTCATTGGAACTGACCAAGGAAAGACAGTTGATATCAGATAGTTCACTGGATTGTGTATTCTTATATACACTTTCCCGGATTGTGAATTCTTGAGGGTGGCTTTAACTTTCTTTGGGAAGTGTGCCTAGGTAGTGAGCCTACTAGTTTTCTTGACTCCTAACAAGGTTTGTCTCCTAACAGGGACTGTGTACTGTAATTTTGTAATAAGCTCCTAATGGGGATAAATCTTTGAACAAGGATAATATACTCTCAGGACATCATTTGTGGGTGCTTTTTCCCACCGGGGTTTTAAAGTTAACACGGTTTCCTAGACAACAAGTATTGTGTTATTGTGTTGGCATTTACTATTTTATGATTTACATTGCAGTTTTGGTGTATAAATTTTAAAGTTTAATAATCTATATTACAACTGATTCACCCCCCCTCTCGGTTGTCTTGTGGATTGTTATTCCTAACATAAACAAGTAACCAAATGTCTAGCAGTAGTTCGTAGAGTAGGTTCTTCATCGGTCGTACAAAATCCAGTAAATCTATGGATTAACTTTTTTGACATCTTGAGAGGCTTATCCATCCAAATAAATTGATCATGTACTCTTCTTAAAACATATCTTATCCAATCTAGATGAAACTCATCAGGTATTAGCATAAGTGAAATATTTTTAAACCAAATTCATATGTTCATCTTTTACCTTCACATCATTGCTCATCTTAATAAATTCATTATAGATGTTATCAGTTCCAAGTTCTTCCAATTTACAAGGAATGAATGAATGAATGTCTTCAATTAAAATACACCATAGGGTATCGAAGATAGGGAACCCATTGGATCACTTTCATTTTCCTTCATCAGGTGTAACTTGAATACGATTCTTGGCTCATCAATGATGTCAAAGAAAAATGGAGTATGCATAATTTTAACAATCATTCAGTAGAGACAATGATTCATGTAAGGATATTTTTAGTTCAATCTAAAATCTAAATTTCACTGATTAGATTCTCCTGCGTGAAAGATTAGTCCACAAACACAAATAGTTCTTTCTATGGAATGTAACCAAATTTTCTTCAATAAAATTCATTAGAATGAAAAGTGATAAAATATTTTAATTTCTCATATTTATAACTCGTAAGAATGTAGTCATTAGACATAATGGTCAAATAAAGCTTTCCACTGACCACAACGGTTAAAAAATAACACTCGTTATATGAACACCAATGCTTTATCTTCACTAGCCATCATTAAATCACAAACAGGCATCTCAAAACACATATCAATCTTACAACTCATGAAGTTAGGGGATCGATAAATGATTTGACTTTATGTGGTCCCTCTAAGAAAATAATGTTCATAGTTCATCGATGGATTCTCCACATTCCCTAGACTTGTGGATTTCTCAGTTAATTCTAAGGAATTCAATTCTCCTTTCCTCACCCATATAAAAATTAATATATATTAGTTTATACCTTCTCTTTCCATTATTTTTTTTAACCTTGGTTGCTAATTTTATTTCTTCATTGATGTCCTTTGTGCTAGAATATTCACCATCTTCAAAGTTTGTAAAATCTAACACTTTTTTTTCTCCATTCATCCTTTGTCTTCCATGTTTTTCATCAATTTTACCATAACTCTATCTAAATTTTCCTAGTAGATCATTTTCTGCTTTCAATTCTTCTTTTATTTTTTCATTCTCTTTTCTTATCCCTTCATTCCCTCTTTTAATGTCAGCTTTATCTTCATCTATATCATATAAGTGTTCCTTCAATGTAGCAACCTCTTTCTCTGATTTTATCCAACTCCTCTGTTAGGGTTTCATCTTTAACCTTTAAAGAATCTTCAGCAATTTTATGGGCATTATCAACATCCCTTCTTCTTTCAAGTTATTCAACTGTCCCAACATACTGACTTTCAAGCTCTCTTTTCAGATTTTCAACTTCTCTTTTGAGTCCACTATTTTTATCCATTACATTTACAAGTGCTTCCTCTGATTCTTAAGATAAACTACCTCTAGAAATTTTTTCAATGTAGTCTTGACTTTCACTCAACTACTTAGCAAGCCGTCTTCTCTTAGAAAGGGAATGCCTCAACTTTTCCTTAATTTTATTGATAACTTGGCTTGCATCCTCAAGTTTCATTTGATACTTGTATCTATCCTCATTGACTTATAGGGATCTTCTCCTCAAGTTGTTAGACTTATCACCAAAAGGACATATTCTCTGATACCAACTTTTAGATAACTTGTGACTGAGAGAGGAGGGGTGAATTAGTACAAATAGGTATTGACCTAATTCAACCACCAATCTGATTAACTGCACTATCAACTTGTTAATTACAAATCATATGAATGAAATAAACAAATAACAAAAAAAAATATCAAGAATTCACAAATTTAACACACATAACACAAGTATTTTATAATGGAAACCCTTGTCAAAGGGAAAAACCATAGTGGAGTTGACATCCACAAGCCCAATACTAAGGTAAATGAGTTTTCCTTGTTAGGAGATACAAATACCCTTTCTGAGGGTTCACCCCATTAGAAGTGATTAGTACAATGCTAGGAGTAGAATAATATCATCTATGAGCTACCTCGCTAAAGGATTTAAAACTTCAAAAGGCAAGCTACCCTATTAAATGATTTACAAATAATAACCTGTTAAAGTTCACCTTGTTAGAGGATTTGACCTGCTCCAACTATTAGGGAACAACAAGATAAGTGGTCTATTTGTAGAACTGATTACTTTCCAAGTCCTATAATTTCTTTTCACTCTGTAACTACTCTCTTCTCTCTGATTGCAACTTCAACTTTAAATCATAAAAACCCTAATCACCCAAGAAAAAAACACTCTTAAACAATATTTCTTTTCTTTTCAATGACACTTTTCACTACGAGAAGTTCCTATATATATAAACAACTTGCACATCCCTAAGAACCTTCTTCAATTTTCTTTCCTAAGATAGTACCATGTGTCAAATTGATAATCTCAATGAAAGAAACAATTTATCATGACCAGGTTAGGTCAAGATAAGTTTTGCAAGTTTATATCTCCAAGATAATAAAGCATGTTTTTACTTGTCCAATGCGGCACCTTAAATCAATCTTAAATGCTTTCATTTGATATTGTAAATAATAATACATTGGATGTATAACCTTATTCCACAGTATCATATCATTATAAATGATCACATATACTATAACACTCACCGATCTGTAATCTACTGACCGGATAATGAAGAACATAAGAGTTCTACCTATCTTAGTGTCTGTGACACTGAAAACTCTATCACCACTCAACCAAATAAGTTGTGGTTAGAATCATAGATTCATCATACCATATAGATAGTGTTTCTCAAAGCACAATTTCTAAATCTTTCCTTAATTCAACCGCTACAAAAATCTATCTAATATTGCTCTTCCTGAACACCAGTCATCATACATAATTGATCTTTCCTTTACCGATCATGTACATTTCTTACCGATCACTATAATTTCATGATATCTGAATATATTTCCATCTAGGAAAACTAATTATGAATCCACTCATGACCTCTCTACATGTCACCTCCAAAACTTGTCATAATGCCAATAGATGAATGTAAGGAAGAAGTCCTTGTTCTGAAGAAGATACTTAAAGATTTTGAAGGTTACATTAAAAAATTGAAGGACATATTAGACAAATCGGTGGAGAAAAGGAAAGATATTTTTGAGTAGTTATAATAGAAAGAAAAAAATGATGATTCACAAGACTTAAGGAGAAATCTGATGAATGTGAGAAGCTTGCAAAAGAAAAAGAAAAGCTTGAACAATCCTTAAATAAGAAGACGCAAATTTGAAGTGGTAAATCATGAAATTGAAACTAGATGGAGGATACTAAAAGAGGTAATAAATGGACGGAATAAGCATGAAGATTATCTTATTTAGAAGAGCCAAACATCATGATAATGAGCTTAGGAAACTAATTAAAGATATCAAAAGGGAAAATGAAAGTATTAGGAATGACCTTGTTGCTGCTAATTAATTCAAAGAAAAATTCAATGCTAGTTCAACAAATCTTGATGCACAACTTGAGAGTCATAGGCCAAAAGGACATACACAAGGGCTTGGTTTTGAAAAGGGTGAAATATTTGTGTTTGGTCAAGAAAATTCTCTATTAGAAAATTAGAATGTGAGACCTAAGAGGAGGCCTATTAGGTAACCTAATGCACAAAATATCATTGGAAGATGTTTTGCATGTAAGAAATATGGTCATAGAGAAGCACAATGAAAACATAGAATTAATGCTATATCTTTTTCAATATATTGTTTCACATGCTACCATTATGGGCATAAATGAAATGAAGGCTGATCTAAGGTGAACCATTTTGTGAACAAAGGGAACATAACATGTTAAAAATGTAACATTTTTTGACACATGGCAAAGGAATGCAAATTAAGGTCAAACAAAGAAAAATTCACGAATGGTAAATCTAATGTGACATGTTTAAAATACAAAAATACAAGCCAAATTACTAATATATGTATATTCAATAATGCAAACCTGAATATGAGAGGTTCGATGGAGAGGAATAATGTGCAGTTCAATGATAAGGGAAAAAAGGTTGATGTTGAAGAGGTTAGAAAAAAGATGAGTAAAACATGGGTACCAAAAAGATATTTAGATGATAATGGAGGGTTTGCACCTACTCTTGGTGTGGAAAATTCACCAGGAAATCGAATTAGATCACAAACCTAGGGGTGTTTTTTTACAAAAAATCTTTATATGACCACTAAATCGAATGGATCAATTAATATGATGGATGTATTCAGATACAAAATTGAGTTAAGAACATAATGGAATCATTTATAAAGTTATATGAATACATTTTTGATGATCAAAGATGGGTTTATGAGCTATAGTTTAAACACACTTTGAAGCTAGGGTATGACACATTAATTATACTTAACTTTTTGGTATGCAAAGGTTCAAAAAGGCATTTTTACAAATCATTATACACCTTGTAACTTTGAGAAAGTGATTGCCGAAGAATCCAAAGAAGATTTGAAGGAAATTGAAGGAGATCTATAGTTATCTTGATTCCAAACCCTTACATCGATAGAAAAGGTATTTGTCATTGTGCAACTTGATACTTTGAGAATATAATCATGGATATACCTTTGATTGTCAATATTAAGGATTGACCTATTAGAATGAATTTAGAATAACTGAGAGGGGGGGTGAATCAGTTATCCATAGGTCTAGATGTGCCCATTGAAACTTTATACTAAATTAAACAACTTAGATCTGCTTGGTAGTGATAGAATAAGTCAACAATATAAGTATGTAGTTTACTATTCAAATGAAATAAGCTTGCAAAAACTTAACTGTAAAACACAATATAAACATTCACACAAGTTGACACCAGTATTTAACGTAGAAACCCAATTTGGGAAAAACCACCAATAACATGCTATCAAGTTTTCACTCTTCTGAAGTGATCCCCTATTAAGAGCCAACCCTATTAAAGGTTACAAAACACATTGCTAAATGAGACCTGGTTAAAGGATTTAATCACCCTGTCAGGAGTGGCCTTGTTACAGGACTTAGAACATTCCAATCTGAATGTCACCTTGCTCAAAGGATTTATACAATGACTGTTAGGTCAACCTGGTTAAAGGATTTCAACTTATATAATAGTTAGAAAGTAATCAACAGGTTTGATTTGATTCATACAACTTACTTTGCAATCCAGATCCAATTTAGCTCTTATGCTAATTCATTGAGTGGCCTCCATTCTCATCTCAAACTCTAGATCTGATTGGGAATTCATCAAGCAATCTCTCTCTTCTTATTTGCTCAGCCTTCTTTGCTTAGATCTTGCCAATCAGTCAATTAACCATGCAATCCACTTGCATACTCTGCATACATAGCTATGTCTATGAATAACCCCTTGAGGTTATCATATACCTCTCCATCTAGGTCAGATACATCTTTTGTTGCTTAATCAAGATCGTAGATCTTAGATTAGGTCAGATCCAATGGATCTTTCCATCATTACATTTAATTTATTTCTCTAATATAATTACCAATTAAATCTTTGATCCATTAATTAATTACAGTTACCAGTGCATTTAAATAGTGTATATCAAATGTGCTTATCCTTAATTAAATTTACATATCCCAATAAAATCAACTATGTCATCCAAAGATCTTAAACCTCATAAATCATCAAAATACTGCTGCTCGGCCAACACTGGGTTCCTCAGCAATTTACTGACACTCGACACATACAAGAAAATATGCTCAGCACACACTAGTGCTCTGCCGACACAAAACTTTCTCAGCATAAACTATTCTCAGTAAACTGTCAGTGAAAGATAAACAACATATCACTTTGCCAATGTGCCAACTGAAAAAGTACCCTTTGTAATTCCTCATAACTCAACTATTCTTCTTGTTCTTCTTGTTAAATATCCTCCATCAATAAATAGATATGGTACTCAAATACATAGCAATAGTATCACTAGTTAAGGTTTGACATCAATGAGAAAATAATAATTGTTTCCATTGTAGCTTTCCAAACAATATTTCTAACAATCTCCCTCTTTGGCATTGATGGCAATGCAAAATAATAAAACAATAATATTACAAGCATAGTTACCATAAAATCCAAAAAGTCTGCCTATGTTCCTTGGTATGAACAAATATTCATTAATTTATTTATCTTCATTCTTATTCTCATCTTGTAAAACATTTCACCATCTGTGTCTGTGATCACACTGATGTCTTTCTATTTCTGTTCATCTATAGAAATCTCTCTTTGATAAGTAATCTCTTCCTCTTTTATAGTGATCTCTTCCTCTGCATCTCTTTTTTGTGATCTCTCCCTCTTTGACAAAAATATCAAAGACGTTGACATCTTCATCATGCAATTTCTTCCATTCTAAACTCTATATCATTTTGTTCCTGTCATCTTTCTTATGATTGATCCACTTTTCTGTCTTAGTATGTATTTCACAACTTTAGGCAGCATCCTAAAGCGTGACTATTTGTGCATCAATGTGAAAAATATGTTGAATTATAACATTTGATGCAATAGTGCCATTCTGAACTAATTAGCTTAAGTTAGGGGAATTACCCCCAATTTACCTCACAGATACTCATGAGCATCCTTCGGTAGTGCCTTTGTAGATATGTCTGCTAACTCTTCCTTAGTGTTCACATATTCTAGTCTCACTTCTTTCTTCTAAACTAGCTCCCTCAAGTAATGATACTTGATAGCTATATGCTTTGTCTTAGAGTGCATTACAGGGTTCTTTGAAATATTAATGGCAGTCATGTTATCAGAATATATGACAACTAGTTCTGTGATCTCTTCTTTCATACCTTTCAGTAGTATCTTCAACCACTCAATATTAGAGAAATTAACTGCTGCTGCCACATACTCGGCTTCAGCTATAGATTGTGACATGCAGTTCTATTTCTTTCTTTTCCATGAAACTAATCTTTTTCCCAAAAGAAATGCTCCTCCTATGGTTTTTTTCCTGTCATCAACATTTCCAGCCCAATCAGAATCAGTATAAACTCCGAGTTCAAATTTCTCATTTCTTGTGTAATATAGACCATATTCTTTTGTTCTTTCAAGAATCCCAGAATCCTTTTTACTGCCATTATATGAGTTTCCTTGGGATTAGCAAAAAATCTAGCAAAAATACCAACAACTAATGCAATATCAGGGCTACTGTGTACAACATATTGCAGCTTTCCAATCATTGATCTGTATAGTGTTTGGTTTACTTCTTTTGTCTCATCATTTTCTATTAACTTATATCCAGTAGCCATGGGTGTACTCATTGGTTTTGAATCTTCCATTCCAAAAAAATTTAGTATCTCTTTGACATATTTTGATTGAGTGATATAGATACCATTCTTCATCTGATATATTTGTAAGCCAACAAATTTTTTTATCTCACCAAACATAGACATCACAAATTCAGTTTGCATCTCCTTTGGAAATGCTTGGCATAACATATCTTGTCCACAAAAGATAATGTTGTCAACAAAAATTTCAGCTAATAAAGTACCTTTACTTTGCTCTATCTTCAAATACATATTGATGTTGTCGTTGGTTCTAGCAAATCCAATCTTCATCAGATAGTTGTGCAATCTCTCTTACCATGCTCTTGGTGCTTTCTTTAGTCCATAGAGTGCTTTCTGTAGCTTGTAGACCATATTCCTTTTTCTTGGGTCTACAAATCCATCAGCTTGTTCAATATATAATTCTTCTAATATTCCATTTAGAAATGTTGACTTCTATACATTTGATAGACTTTAAATCCTTTGTAGGTTGCATATGCAAGTAAGGATATGACACCTTCCAATCTTGCAACTGGGGTGAATGTTTCTCCATAGTCAATTCCTTCCTCTTGTGCATAACCCTTGCATACCAGTCTAGCTTTGTTTCTTGTTACCTTTCCATGTTCATTCAACTTGTTTCTGAATACCCACTTAGTACCAATGCATTTTTATCATTCAGCCTAGGTACAAGTGTCCAAGTATTGTTCTTTTCAATCTGTTCAATCTCTTCGTTCATGGCTTGACTCCATTCTTCATTGTCTAAGGCATCTTTTATTGTTTTAGGCTCAAAATCACATAATAAATAGGTGTCTTCTCTCAATTTGCCTCTTGTCATGACTGCAGAATCTTTTGCTCCTATGATTTGAATAGGTTTATGGCACCTTCTTACATATTTTTCCAAAGTAGGTTCTTTCTGTGCTTCAGATTGATCATTCATGTTTAATTCAGGTTGAAACTGTGACTCGAAATCTCCATCAGATAGCTTGGCATTCACCTCCCATTGCCCACCAATTTTGTTCTGTGACTTGGTAGGTGCAAACTATTGCTCGACAACTTCAGTTTCAGTTTCAGGTAATTCATTAGAATCTACCTCATCAGGATAGGTGAATGATGTGTAACTCTCAGGCTCAGTCATGCTTTCTTCTTCATTTCTTTCTACATATTCATTAATTCTAACATTTGTGATTTCCACAATTTTTTTAGTGTTAGAATTCAAACACTTATATGAATTACTCTTAGTTGAATATCCAAGAAATATGCCTTCCTCACCTTTAGCATCAAGTTTTCCAATTTTTGTTATCCTTCAGTATGAAACATCTACTTCTGAAAACTTTACAATAGCTTACACTAGGTGCATATCCATACCATAGCTCATAAGGAGTAGTATTTGTACCTTTCTTGACTTGTACTCTCTTCATGGTATAAACCGATGTACTTACAGCTTCTCTCCAATACTTCTGTGAAACATTTTTCTCCATCATTAGTGTTCTGGCACAATCCATGGTAGATCTATTTATTCTTTCAGCTATACCATTCTATGGTGGTGTCCTAGGTGCGGACATCTGTCTTTTTATCCCTCTGTCATTGCAAAAAATTTTAAACTCATTAGAAATAAACTTGCCTTTGTCAGATCTCAGACATTTCAGATTTTTACCTGTCTCCTTTTCAACTTTTTCAATGTACCACTTAAACAACTAGAATGCATCCGATTTTTCTTTAAGAAACATAAAAGTCATCATTCTAGAGTACTCATCAACAAATAAGATAAAATATTTGTCTCCATAGTAACTTTTCTCACTAATAGGTCTACAAAGGTCAGTATGAACCAATTCTAGAATATTGTCAAAAGTATGAGTTTTTCTTTTGAAACTAGATTTAGTCATCTTTCCCAATTGGCATTACTTGCACATTGCATTTTCAGGTTTCTTTAACTTAGGCATCCCTCTAACCTTTTTCAATTTGCTTATGCTTACCAATTTATCAAAGTTTACATGACAACCTTTTATTCCATAACCAAACATCATTATATTGTGCAAACAAGCATGTCTCATCAACTAAATCTAGATAGAACAAGTTACCTTTTATTTTTTCACCACCTCCAACTAATTCTCCATTGTCATCATAGATCTTTTCTTTCATGTGATGGAATTCAACTATGTAACCAGAAGTATTCAGCTATGAAACACTCAATAGGTTATACTTAAGATCATCAACCAAATATACATCATCACATCTGATTTTGTCAGTCAATTGAATTGATCCTTTCCCTATAACATGACATGGTGTATCATTTCCAAATTTAACATAACCATCTTTACACTAATCTAAGGTTTCAAATTTGTCTTTATCACCAGTCATCTGATGTGAACAACCAATGTCAATAATCCAACGATCACCTTTACTCATATAAGAAATTAGTGTAATTTTCTCATTGTCATCATCAGATTCATCTTTCATTGCAACATACACAACTTCTATATCATTTTCATAAGATTTTTTAGAATCATTGTCAAAAGCTTCTTCAGCTATATAGCAGGACTTCTTACCTTTGTCTTTTTAATCCTTGTACTTCCTAAAGTATCGGTCATCATTTCTGTCTGTATAGTTGTTGTCTCTTCTTTCATCTTTGTCATTCTTATCAGGACATCTTGCAGCAATATGACCAACTTTGTTACATGAAAAACAAATAATAGGAAGTTTACCTTTGAATTTTCCTTTTCCTCTTGATAGTC
>MU228115.1:326269-345471 GCA_018584345.1 Thuja plicata
TAGCATAAATAGGAAGAATTTTTCTCAGTACCTTTCTCATGATGGTGTTATCATCAATGGTTCCTTTAGCTCCTCTAATAGCATTTACAACTTCCTTTATCCTACCATAATATGAAACTATATTTTCAACTTCTTGCATTTTCATTTCATCAAACTTACCTCTCAAGATTTCAGATTTGGCTCTTAGCACATTTGTGTCACCTCCATAGATGATTTGAAGAGCATCCCACATTTTGTTTGCGCTTGCATAGTCCTTTATGTCTTCGAACTCATGATAGTTCAGGGATGATGAAATCTCCAACATTGCTTGATTATGTTCTTTATTTTCTCTTAACTGTGTGGCATGGAGAGCTCCTTTAGGGGCTACATATTTTTGATCAACAAGACGTTTAGCAGAATCACCAAAACCAGCCAAATGAAATTTCATCAAACTTTGCCATGATGGAAAGTTGTCCTTGTTCAACTTTGGTACCTCCCTTTTATACATCTTGATCTTTTGCTCCAAGTACCTTCAAACTTTTTCAAGAGACCAAAGCTCTGATACCAATTGTTAGAATGAATTTAGAATAAATGAGAGGGGGGGTAAATCATTTATCCATAGGTCTAGATGTGCCCATTAAAACTTTATACCAAATTAAACAACTCAGATTTGCTCGACAGTGATAGCATAAGTCAACAATATGAGTATGCAGTTTACTATTCAAATGAAATAAGCTTGCAGAAACTTAAAAGTAAAACACAATATAAACATTAACACAAGTTTACACCAGTATTTAACGTGGAAACCAAATTTGGGAAAAACCACCAATAACATGCTATCAAGTTTTCACTCTTTTGAAGTGATTCCCTATTAAGAGCCAACCCTATTAAAGGTTACAAAACACATTGCTAAATGAGACCTGGTGAAAGGATCTAATCACCTTGTCAGGAGTGGCCTTGCTAGAGGACTTAGAACATTCCATTCTGAATGTTACCTTGCTCAAAGGATCTATACAATGACTGTTAGGTCAACATGGTTAAAGGATTTCAACTGATACATTGGTTAGAAAGTAATCAGAAGGTTTGATCTAATTCATACAACTTACTTTGCAATCCAGATCCAATTCATCTCTTATGCTAATTCACTAAGTGGCCTCCATTCTCATCTCAAACTCCATATCTTCTTAGGAATTCATAAAGAAATCTCTCTCTGCTTCTTTGCTCAGCCTTCTCTTCTTAGATCTTTCCATTTAGTCAATTAACCATGCAATCTACTTGCATACTCTACATACATAGCTATGTCAATGAATAACCCCTTCAGGTTATCATATACCTCTCTATCTAGGTCAGATACATCTTTTTCCGCTTAATCAAGATCGTAGATCTTAGGTTAGGTAAGATCCAATAGATCTTTCCATCATTACATTTAATTTATTTTTCCAATATAATCACCAATTAAATCTTTGATCCATGCATTAATTATAGTCACCTGTGTGTTTACATAGTGTAGATCAAACGTGCTTATCCTTAATTAAATTTACATATCCCAATAAAATCAACTATGTCGGCCAGAGATCTTAAATCTCATCAATCATCAAAATTCTGTTGCTCATCCAATACTAGGTTCCTTGGCAATTTACTGACGCTCAGCACATACAAGAAAATATTCTTGGCACACACTGGTGCTCAAGTGACACAAAACTTTCTCAGCATAAACTGTTTTCAGTAAACTGTGAGTGAAAGATAAACAACATATCACTTTGCCAATGTGCCAACTGATAAAGTACCCTTTGTAATTCCTCATAACTCAACAATTCTTCTTGTTCCTCTTGTTAAATCTCCTCCATCAATAAATAGATATGGTACTCAAACAGATAGCAATATTCTCACCAGTTAAGGTTTGACATTAATGATAAAACAATAATTGTTTCCATTGTAGGTTTCCAAATAATATTTCCAACATGACCTAGGCCTAAATTTAGGAAGCATCCACATAAATCCCTTGTGGATGACCCACATGGTTCTTTTTCTACTGTTCCATATGACGTCTTTCATGTTGAAAATATTAGGGTATATATACATTGAAATATTGAAATCCTGGAATATCATAGAACTTAAAAGCTTTAGAAACAATTGTCTATGAATTCTATGTTAAAGGATGAATATAAGATTTTGGAAACAAAGAAGATATCTCAAGTTATGAGCTTTCTAACTTTTGATGATCCAAAATGGATTAGGTTTGTACTTATCATAAACCATGATTAATTATTTTGGTTAGACAAACCATATTAAATCACTAAGGAAGTATTGGAGGCAGTGACTGGTTTTAGTGCTAGCAGTGAGGTACCTACCCTGAAGTCAATTAAGAAGGACTTGGTGACTGAGTTGACTGATTCTCAATGGGATAAGCATGCTTTGACTCTTAACAACATTTGAAAACCATATTTTAGGTTTGCATCTATGAATATGGGATATAAATTATATCATTCTAGTAGAGAGAACTCCATCTCAAGCACAATCATTCATACCACATACAAAATGGTTAAAGAGGATGGTAATTATGACATCTGTGAGGTATTACCAGTTCAACTCATAGAGAACCTAGAAAAGATAAAGAAAGACATAAAAACAATATTTAGGTATGGTTCACTGATCATATAAATTTTATTTTATTTTATGAACTACTTTCTTGTAGTTGCAAATATCTAGTGGAAAAAAGACAAGCCAGTAGACTTTTACTTTATTCTTGATAGTAGGAATAAGACTATAATTTTGGGATATTTCAAAGCTTTTCAAAATGAAATGCATCTAATATACAGAATTCGTAAGGATATTATTGAGAAGTATGATGACAATATCTTCTTTATGGTTAAGACTAATGAATTCTTGATGGAAGCAGTGGAGCCAATAACTTCATGGATTATGCCTATGGGTTATAACTTACACCATATTATACTTGAGATTTATGTGAAAGACTTTCTTGATAAACCAAATAAGCCTAATGAGGAAAGGGTTCAATACATAGAAGGAAAAGAACCTAAAAGTATGTATGGAGGTTAACAGACCTACAAGAGATAGGAGAATTAGAAAATAAGCTAAGTTAATGGGAGAAATATTTAATTTCACAAATGAAAAGACGCCAGAAGAAAGGAAAGTTTTAAGAAAATGAAAGGAAGAAGGCAGTAGAGGAAGGTCCTATTAATGTTGATGATGAGGAAGAATTACCAAGAACCACACCTATGCATCTTCATCTAAGGCAAGATAACAAGAAGTTCATCTAAGATTTCAGTTAGTCCACCTGCAAAAATTTTAGCTACACCTAAGACCACTACACCGAAGGAGACTTCATCTAAAAAAGTGAAACCAGAGGATAAATCATAACCTAAAAGGAAAAAGGTAAAACGTAAGACTACCTGAATAAATAGAAGAGATAAAGAAGATGATGAAGATAAAGAGAAAAACTCTGATGTTGACATCATAAAATTAAAAACAAAGGGAACTATGAAATCTAAGGTAACAAGTGTACCATAAGATCCTGCAAGCAAGAAGTCAAAATTTGATATTGGTATGCCACACATGAAAGTAAATGATGTTGTTAAAAACATGACTTCTTTTGGTATTTTGGTTCAGATTAAGAGATACTACAATAGGTATGATGAACAAGAAAATAGAATGCTTGAGGATACATTTGTTGAATATTTGAACTAGTAAAATAGAGCATTAGTTGAAATTAAAGGAGTTATTCACGATTAGTTATTTGATACCATTGAGATTAGAAGATTTAGTGTACAATAAAAGGCTAAAATAATTAAGAAAAGAACATTGATTCAGTTATGTCTCGTGATAGCCAATGAAGAGATAGAAAGAATACTTGAAATTTCAAAGAAGAATTTTTTGAGAAATACAAGAATAAACAAACTCATGATTGGGAAAGTTGATGAGGTGATAGAATATACTGAGAAAGTTTTGAGAAATTTTTTGTACAAAATTTGTATGATAGTGTTCCTAAGAATGATAGAAATGATAAACATGATAACACCATTGTTCATGATAGTGAAATGATGGACACATCTTTTCATGTTACACAAAGGGATCTCGATGTTTACATTATAGGTATACCTATTACCTTTACAATTGAGACTATGGTAGATGATACTAATACAGAGATGAAGCATGATACTAAGAAAATTGATGATAATTTGACTAAGATGAAATAAGATGAGATAGAAAGTAATGAGGTAGTAGAGAAAGGCAATGATAAAAAAAAAATAGGTAAGGAAGAGAAAATTGTAGATGTAGTGAAAGATGATGTTGAGAAAGAAGAAGAGAAGTTTACTGAGATAAAAATAGAGGCAATAGACACTAAAAAGGGACTGAAAGAATTTATTGATGAAGACATCATATATGTGAATGAGATGGAAATTAATTAAGGACCAATTCAATTAGGTACTTGGAGTCTAGTACAAATGATGAGACTTTCTTCGGTAGCTTAGGCCAAGGAAAAATATTTTTTTGAAGAATCATTTGAAGGATAATAAACTACTAGCATGTGCATCTTATGTACTTGGAAAGATCATAACAAACTATGTAAGGGATCAAAATGATACACCCTCAATTTAGCTTGAAGGATTTCTTAATGCTATGAGTACTCATTTTAATTCATTCAGAAACTTAACTATTATTAAAGTTAAAAATGAATTTGATGAGAAAAGGGATAATCAACTCTACTGTTTGACTGTAAAGGATAAGATATCATTGGGAGTTGACATACAAAGGTTGAAATACTCTCTGACTGAAGGAGGAAACATCTATAGAGAAATTATTGTATATCCAAAGAGTGTTGAAGACATAGAAAATATAATCAAGGAGAGTGAAAGAAAACTATATGAGTTGTCTAAATCTTATGATCCCTTGACAAATTCAACTTCTAGTTATGGAGGATAGGTTATCACCATGACGTATATGATCAAGAAAATGTTTACAGAAAAAGGAGAGGATGAAAGGAAGAATCTGTGAGCTGAGGAACATGATTGAACCTAAGCTAGATAGCTTTCTTAGTTGTTTAAAAGAATCAGAGAGAGAGAGAGAGAGCCAATAATTCCCCTGATCCACATGATCTTGAAATAGGAAAGAAACTTTCTTATGATGTTTGTGGGGAAATTTACATTATAGATAGTTTGAAGAAGAGTTTGGATTCTGATTTTGGTACTTTGAGGAAGAATTTCATAAATATTTTCAAAATTTTGTAAGTATACTCTGCATACTTGTACATAGGCAGAGATATATAGGATTTTTGTAGAGGAATTTTGTTGTAAATAACCAACATTTTCCATTTATGTCAAAGGGGGAGATATATGAGTGAAAAAAGGTTTAGGGAGAGATATATTCAGCTTAGGGAGGCATGAGATTTTTATTTTGGGAGAATTTTTGAGTTTGGCATTTTTGTTTTGGACACTTAGTCATTTTTCAGGAAGTGTTGCCATCAATGCCAAAGGGGAGATTGTTCACAAGAGACATTACTCTTCATGGCTTATATGTTTTCATTTATGGAAACCATACATGATTCACATGGTCTCTTTTCATATTTCATTGATACCTATGGATTAGAGAAGAAATTGTCTAAGTATGGAAGGATGGGCGTAGTGTTAGTTACAGTAAAAGATGTAAGTTGAAGAGAACCTAGGGGGAGCTACTACATGGTATAATCTACCTTATTCAATATTCATGGAAGTTGGTGATATTTGGTGATAAATTTACAAAGTTTTGAGTTTCATTTTTCACGTGATCAGAGGTGAACAATGATAGAGTGTTGATAGATCGATTGATGATCCTATCTATTTGATTGGTTTAATTGTTTTGGAGTTTAAGATGTTAGAGCTTACATGATGGAAGAGATCTATGAGTATTTTTCAATTTTAGGATGAAATTTTGATTTAAGATTTGGCTGACACTCCACACGTTATCCATTTAGTTCTTGAGGTTGACTAGTGAAGGAATTACTTTTGTAATTGGGTACATAAGATCAATTTTCTGTGTTGATTTATGTGTGTGGTGGGTAGAGATGATATTTTTATAATTGATAGACATGTTCAATTTATGAAGGAAATAAATGAAAATGTTAGGTTAGAGATTGAGCAAATATTATTGTACTGCACCTACATGGAACTTCTTTGGCATATTTGATGCTATGTTTTAGTTCATCTTCTGGATTATAGTTCATATATGTTTTTTCAGGTAGTAAGCCTTCCTACTTTGTGCATTCCCCTTTTGTACCTAAACCTTTAACATGGTTATTTATTCTACAGAGTAAATCTTTTGGGTTTCATCCTCACTATGGTTTTTCCCTTAACTAGGTTTCCATGATAAAAATCATGGTGTTATAATGTTATAGATGTATGATTTATATTTTAGTTTATTGTTCTTTATTGCAATTGATTTATTGTTAAGAAATTTGATCACCAAAGTTAAAAATAACAGAACATTGATTCACCTCCAATTCTCTATGTTCCTTAATACCAACACCAGTATCTTTACTTTGGTTTTCCTAGTTGTTTCCTCTATCGATGTTTCATCTAAAGCAAACAAAGGTAAATCTAATTCTAAAAATGACAGAGTGGGGAATGTTTACTTGTTCTAGAATGGATAGACATAAGGAAAAGGATCAAGAGAGGGTATACAAAATAGGAGATGATGAAATCAAAGAGAGATACCCTACCCAGAGATATTGATGTGTTCCCTACTCAAGCATAAATGAACCTCAAGTAATAAAGGTGATTATGATAGCTAATGTTTGATTCTGGACCTAAGAAAGTAACCTAGGTCTTGCTAAGGATTAAATTTGATCAATAATGAAAATGCATGTGTGCCAACTTATTTATGAAACCTGGATGTGAAATGACTAATGATTGAAGCTTCTTAAGATTAGAATTGAAGTGTGAAGGCCATTAATGAAAGGATCTCAACATATTTCTATCTCTTTTACATAGATGCTCAAGAATATAGTACAAAATCATAGCTCTAGTTAACATATGTATCAGTTTAGGGGTCGAATGCACAATTCTATGAAGAAAAGGTACAAGAACAAATTATAAATACACAGGAATAGACTGCAGATGTGCAAGTCTAGAGAAAAAAGAGGTGTAGGTTCACTAATTAAATGTGCAACTTGGGTGAAAATGGTTGTTTGACAAATATTGTCTACAATCTTGACTAATTTTTCTCATTGTATGCGATAAATTATGACAAGAAAATACTTCAAAAATAGGAACACAGTGTTTGATTATTTAATAAAAGAGAATCTAAGAATAGTGTTTATGTTTTAATAGCACTTCAAATCTAATTTACGTGGATCTAAAAATAATTTGAATACACTTCAATAAAAGCCAACATGCCTAAGATCAAAATGGATTAAAATTTTAATGTGAGTCATGTCCATAAATTGGTATTTGTTTGTCTCAAATGCTCAACTATTTAGGGGGTAATCTTCTACCATTTTATGAGGTAAGGACAGGTAGGGGATGCTAGGGTTGTAGGGATGACCAAACCACCCTCTTTCTATAAATTTGTAAATAACTTATGCAAAGAAAGAAATTTCTATCTCAACTCAAGGAAATACATATGGTGATGTGAATTATGAATCAAATTACAATACTTGGTGTGATACCTATGGGTCCAAGGGGCAATGGGACCCATTACACTAACCTACTGCAACAAATGAGGAAATTGTGCTTCAATTTTTCATTAGTTAACCACTTTCCTTGATGAGGATGCTGACCAACTTGAACCAACTGATAAAGATGAATGTTCTGATTTCTCAAAGTATTTAAATGACTTTAGTAACATGGTCACACTGGACTGGAATAGTAGTAGATAATTTTGCAGCTTCAATGTGTTCAGTAGCTTGGGAAATTTCTAACAAAGGAGGAAAATAGGGTCTCAACAATTCCACATTGAAAAATGGATGCAGGTCCAAGAAGGATGGAAAATTAAGTTCAAAAGAATTCTCACCAACTTGCTTCACAATAGTATATGGGCCATAAATAAGAGGACAAAGCTTCTTGTTTGGTCCGTGAAGGTTCTCTTTCTGAGGATGTAACCATACCATGTCATAAATCTGAAAGTGATGAGGAGTTCTATGTTTATCATGTCTTTCCTTATACTTCTTGTTACTCTTCTCTAAAATCTCATGAACTTGTAGTTGTAGGTGTTTAATGTTATCAACAAATTTTTCTTCTTTATATACCTCCTTGTCAGCATTCAATAGATTATTAGATTACAATACATGGTGTGATACCTGTGGTATTATCAATTTCAATATAAAAATCAGAAGACTAACAACAAAATTGTAAACCAAAAAGTGATCCATTCTATTCAAAATTGGAGTTTATACAAACATGAAGGATCCAAAGAGTCACTAGAATCTCTTGGAAATGAAATGAAAATTCATCATAATGTTTATTACAAATAAACTTATTAAAACTACCAAAATTTTTAAAAAACTATTTTAAAATTTAGGCCTACTTGTATAAGGCATAACTTTCTAGTCCTAGGTCCCAAAAATGCCCCGAAGACCTTAAAAAATGTAGTTTACTAAGACATAGATAATACTAAAAAGTTAGATTTTAGTATTTCCCAATTCCATCCTGATCATTCCTCCCCCTTGAGAGGAAATGGGCCCCATTGCACTAACCTGCTGCAACAAATGAGGAAATTGTGCTTCAATTTGTTCCTTAATTAATCACTTGTCTTGATGAGGATGTTGACCAGCTCGAACCACCCAATAAAGAGGAATGTTCTAATTTCTCAAAGTCTTTAAAATGACTTCAGTAACATGGTCACACTAGACTGGAACAGTAGTAAATAATTATGTAGTTTGAAGGTGTTCAGTAGCTTGGGAAATGTCTAACAAAGGAGGAAAATAGGGTCTCAACAATTCCACATTGAAAACTGGATGCATTCCTAAGAAGGATGGAAAATTAAGTTCAAAACAATTCTCACCAACTTGATTCACAATAGTATACAGGCCAATAACGAAGAGGATGAAGCTTCCTGTTTGGTCCATGAAGACACTCTTTCTGAAGATGTAACCATACCTTTTCACCAATCTGAAAGTGATGAGGAGTTCTATGTTTATCATGCCTTTCCTTATACTTCTTGTTACTCTGCTCCAAAATCTCATGAACTTGCTGCTATAGGTGTCTAATGTTATCAATCAATTTTTCCACTTTATCTACCTCCTTCTCAGCATTCATTAGACTATCAGATTGCAAAATTGCTAGTGCTACATCCATATGTGCCAATGGCTGATACCTAAGACAAACCTCAAATGGACAATGCCCTGTAGTACTATGGAGTGCACAATTGTAGTTGTGTTGCACGTAGGATAAGATTTTGTCTCATGTGTGAGGATGTTTTGAATGATACATGCATAAGATATGAATAACCATTCGATTAACCACTTCTATCTGCCCATTTGTTTGGGGATGGAATGTTGTGGACTTTGTCAACTTTGTGTCCATTTCAGCCCATAGTGCAGACCAAATTTTTTTGATGAACCTACTATCCCTATTAGAAATAATGCTTTTGGAAAACTAAAATGAACCCATATATGTTCAAAAAATAACTTGGTAGTCTCTTCTGCACAAATCATCTTTTTACATGATAACATGATAGCCATTTTAGAAAACCTATCTACCACAACATATACACAATCATACCCTCTCCTAGTAGTTGGAAGCCTAGACATAAAATCCATTGAAACAAACTACCATGCCTTATTAGGAATAGGTAATGGTAAGTATAGACCCAACTTACAGTTTGCTGGCTTTGTAATTGCACAGGCTGCACAAGCTTGTATATATGAAATTATATCCTGCTTCATTTTTGGCCAATAGAAATACTGTTGAAGGATATTAGTAGTCTTACCGATACCAAAATGTTCTGCAACACAGCTATAGTGAGATTCCCATATCATTTTCTTTCATTTCTCAGTTGGTACACATATATGGCCAACATGGCAAACCAACCCATCCTGCAAGTGAAAATCAGAGACACACTTTCCTTCTACCAAATTACTATATATGCTAGAAAAATCAGGTTCAATACCATATATTTGTTCCCATGTAGATGATTCATGACCACATGAATCCAACACCATTGTCAAACCTGCAATTAGAGGCCTATTCAAACAATCTGCAACTTTGTTTCCGCTTCTTTTTTTATGACAAATGTTGAGGTTAAATTGTTGTAGATAAGTTGACCACTTCTAATGTCTATCATTCTGCAACTTCCCTTATGTTTCCAATAATTGAAGAGGTTTATGGTATGTATGTACATAATAGTTTCCTTTCCTAGTATATCATGTTTCCATTATTTGCAGGCCTGAACAATAGCATACAAATCCTTGTCATAGGTAGGGTACCTATGTACTATATCATAAAAGGTTTCACTGTGATACGCAACATGATGCCTATGTTGCATGAGTACTACACCAATAAAATAATCAGATGCATCAATTAGAATATCTCGAAGGATTGTTGCAGATTAGGGAGGACTAGTATTGGTCCTGAACATTGTCTTTTCTTTAACTCTTCAAATGCTTTTTTCTTTTCCTCTATCCACTTAAATTTTTCTTGTCCTCCACCTCTTAGTGATGGATTGAGAGGCCATAATATATTTGAGAACCCAAAAAAAAATTTTCAATATAAGTTGGCTAAGCCCAAGAAGCTGCGAAGCTCTATAAAATTTTTAGGAGATGGCCAATCTTTGATTATTTGAATCTTTATTGGGTCAACATGAACACCCTCAGTATTAATGATATACCCTAAGTATTGAATACTTTGCATACCAAAAGAGCACTTCTCAATGTTGGCATAAAGTTTTTGTTGTTGCAGAGTTGAAAGCACTTGTTCAACATGCTACAAATGCTCAGACAAAGTCTTGCTAAAGATGAGTATGTCATCCAAATAAAAAACCACCAAATAATCAATGAATGGTCTAAGAAAATCATTCATCAACCTCATAAATGTTGTTGGGGCATTTTTTAGGTCAAAAGGCATAACCAACAATTCAATCAAACCTTCCTTAGATTTAAATGTAGTCTTCCACACATCTTCTAGATCAATTGGTAATTGGTGATATCTAGATTTTAAGTCAATTTTTGTAAAGAATTTAGCCCCCCTAAGTTGGTCCAACAAATCATCAATTTCAGGGATTGAATATCTATTTTTCATAATGATTTTGTTCAATTCCCTATAATCCATACAAAGTCTCCATGTCCCATCTTTCTTTTTGGCAAGGACAATTGGACTACCAAAAGGTGAAGCACTTGGATGAATATGTCCTTTATGAATCAACTCTTGAATTTGTCTCTTAATTTCATCATTTTCCATAATTGACCTTCTATATATATTGTCTCATGTGGTAGTGGTGTGCCTCAGATTAAATCAATAGAGTGCTTGACTTGATAGTGTATTGGAACTCCCACCGGTGCTTTAAACACACTATGATATTCTCTCAAAATTTTATCCATCTGATTTTTTTTATTTGTTGTTATGGCTACCTTAGCATGCGTATAAAGAAAAAATGACATTTTTTTTTCAGGGAGAACTATGAGAAGAACAAAAGCTCTAGTTTGAGAAATCAAACGTTTACATTGTTTAGCACTAATCAAAGAAGCTGTTTGTGTTCGACATACCTCTGGTATTCAATACCTCTTCCCTCTGAGCTTTATTGTAACACTACCTGGCATGGATTCATACACTCTATGCCTCTGATACATGTACGGTTGCCCTAGCAAGACATCACATACATCAAGCGAGGCTACATCACATATCACTTCATCCTTGAAAGGCTTGATTGAATATGGTAGATGACACTGTTGATTTATTTGAATATCATGTCCCTATTTTACCCATCCCATAGAGTATGGTTGTGGGTGTCTTGTCACTTTCAAATTCAATCTTTTGACTATCTCCTTAGATATCAAATTCTTTTGGCTCCCTCTGTCAACAATAAATTGTAAAGGCTTTCCATCAACCCACATCTATGAATGGAAAAGTCTCTCTTCATCTTCATGATGCATTACTTTAGCAGTTGCAACTATGGCATATGGGTCTTCTTCTATGATAGAATCACTCTCCTTTTTCTCAGAAGTATCTATTGGTGATGACTCAGATTCAACTTCCTCTCCTCGTATTTCTCTCATAAGATTTTTTAATAGTTCGACAATCCTTTGTAGTATGGGTTGGGGACTTATGCATCTCACACCACATCCCTGTATTTGTTTGTGTCTTTTTGGCAGCCTTCCATGTGTTCTTAGGTGAGTTTGAGTGAGGTTCCTTGGTCACCTATTTTCCTGCATATTTATTGTCACCTTTAACCATTGGCCTATTATTTGAAAAGTAGTCCCTCTTCCCTTTCTGCTTGTATTTCTCTTCAATTTTGGAAGCATACTTATAGGAAGTTGCCAATGTCTCAATATTCAAAAATTCCATCTCTATTTGAATATACTTGTGAAGTCCACTGTGATATTTCAGAATTCAATGCTTCTTTGAATCCTCAATACCAAGTTTTGTTGAAAGTGAATGGAATGTGTTGGTGTAATCTTGCACAAACTGATCCCTCTTCTGTTGAAGCAGCTGCCATTCTATGTATTTCTGTGCATAGACATCCTTAGGAAGGTATGCTTCTTTTATGTATTCCACAACTTATCCCCATGAGGGCTTCTTATCAAGAGATATTTCCAAGCCATTTTCATCAGATAATTCTTGTTATTTATTTGCTAATTTTGCTTCCTAGGATGATTTCATATGGATTTCATATTTGAGGAGAGAAAACATTATTTTTTTAGCATATGATAAATTGTTTACAGAAAAGTATCTATCCAATTTTGATAACCAGTTATCAACAGCTTCAGCATTAACTTTTCCTTCAAAATTTGGGATGTCAAAATTTACCTGCACTTTGAAAGGTGTATTTCCATGAAATGTTGTTCTTGACTAAGAGGGTTGTTGAATCTTTAGAAGGAGTGAAAAATGACTCATCATCTCCTCTCATTGCTTATTTAAAGCCTCTTCCACCAATTGCTTAATTTTATCGTCTGACATCTTCGATTGTGTGCACCTCAAAGGTGGATATTGTGACAAATATTGTGCATCCAGTCCTAATATTTGGTAGGAGGACCTTATTTAAATTGGCATAAAGGAGTGTTCCCGCTTAGATACAACCGATCTGAATTATGAATCAGATTATAATACCTAGTGTGATACCTACGGTATTATCAATTTCAATTTAAAAACCAGAAGACTAACAACAGAATTGCAAGCCAAAAGGTGATCCAATCTATTTGAAATTGGAGTTTATACAAACATGAAGGATCTCGAGAGTCACTCTAATCTCTTGGAAATGAAATGAAGAGTCATCATAATTTTTATTACAAATAAACTTATTAAAACTACCAAAAATTTTAAAACAACTATATTGAAATTTAGGCCTACTTGGAGAAGGCATAACTTTCTAGTCCTAGGTCTGATTTGTGAACTGTTTACTTCATTGGAAAGATAATAAAAAACTGTTACCCTTCCTAGGGGGAGATCATCCCATAAATTCAATGAAGACCTTCAAAAATGGAGTTTACTAAGACATAGAAAATACTAAAAAATTAGATTTCAGTATTTCCCAATTCCATCCTGATCATATGGTGAGTATCTTCAAGGCATGACACAATCCATTTTCACTAAAAACACCATACCAAAGAAAATATGGTAGGTTTTAACCTACTATATTTAGTTAAAAATTGTGTTCTTAGTACCTATATATTCAATGCTATAGCATAGCATTCACCAAGTAGAAAATAAGGTAAGAACAATTTCTTTTACACCCAAGATCCACAAGGGAAAGGGTAGAGGATATTCTTTTACTATCTTGGGATCTAATATAACATAAAGTGTACAAGTATACCAAACATGTCAAACACTTGAATCATTTTAGAGCACCTTGAATCAAAATGTGAGCTAATATAAGACAAGCAATATGGTTCATTCCCCATTAGAAAATTAAATGTGAGCTAGTATAAGTAAAACATGCATCCTAAAATTGTTAGTAGTCTCAATCCAAGTCTCAAACCCATGAGAACAAAATCACTTTCTTCATCTAAAATGGTTAGATCAAAATAAAAACCAAATTTCAAATGATAACATTCTAGAACAAAAGTGCATAAACAAAAATAAAAAGCATAGTCATACTCCACAAAAGTGCAAAAAAAAAAAGTTACAAAAAATAGAAATAAAAATGCAAAACTTAGAAATTAAATGTGCAAGTCTATGTAGAAAATGCACAATTCTACTGACTTACCCAAAACTTCACAAAGAAACTTCTAACAAACAAAAATAAAACTAGTAAAGGGACAAGGGTTCCACCATGCATTCCAAATTGACAATGATTGAAATTGACAACCTAATTGTGTACTTAATCAAGCCCAACCATAAGCCTTAGATTCACAAGTATAAGTATGATCATACGAATAAAGAACTTCCTCAAAAATGAAAACATACCGAATGCAATAAAGAGACACCTAACTCCATTCTCCTCCTATCTTTCAATATCTTGTAAATATAATGTTGGTTCTCTCATATTTTTAGCACATGCACAAGAGGCTATGAAAGAATTAAGCTTGGTTAATTGACACAAAGAAATGATAATAGATGATATGAGGGAAATGATAATGATAGGATGATAGTGATAGGATGAAAGGATGATAGTTTTGGGCTCTCAAAGATAACATGTATGCAAGGGCATAAGGTCTCCAAAACCTCACTTGTCAATAAGATTGCATAGGGGTCTAAGATAGTGAAAGTTTTCCAAAAGCATAGGGTTTGAAATGACATGATAAATTCTTGTCTCATAAAATCCCTCATGAAAATCATTTGCTAGGATTAAGAGGTTGTAAAGGAGTGGATAGGATAAAAGGGTGGGTAGGAAATAGGAAGGATAAAATGGTAGGTAAGGGATATTTACTTTCCATAATCTATCTAGTCATGCAAATGTGGTAAAGTCAAATGAAGAGACAAGTTTCATTTGTCACAAACCTAAAATTTGAGGAGTTGGTCTATGTCAGTAGAGATGATTAGTGGGATTGGAAATAAAAGGATTAATAAATTTATGAAATAAATAAAGGTATTTATTTAATAAATAGTAGAAAAGGAAATGAAAAAGGGGTAATTAAGTGAAGGTAAAATTATTTAATCATAGGGTAGAAAAGGCTAATTAATTAAATAGATATGAATATTTATTCAAATAATAAAGGGAGAGGATAATAAATAAGTAAAATAAATAAATATTATTTATTTAATCAATCAAAGAATTTCATGATTTCATGATGTCATTTTAAGATGTCTACACTTGCATGTATAGGAACATAGCTTAAGTTATCTTATTGGAGTTTTGGTTGAGCCTAATATAGCCTAATTGAGCTCTAGTTTTCTTTTCTAGATTTTTCATCTTTTTTCCTAATTTTAGAGGACATGATTTCTATAATGTAGCTCTTTGAGCACTGTAATTATTCAATATGTAATATTTTCTTATGAGGACTATAATGAATCTTTCTTCCTACTCTCATTTTTGGAAGGTGTTATTCATTTTTTGTTTGATCCTACAAGTGATTGTTGTACAAAATTCAACATGGTATCAAAGCATGGATGCGGGGAACCATTTCTGAAATTCTAAGGATTTTTTTTATCATAAGCATTACAAGATCACCAAATCTCACCTTTTGTATGGATTTGGAAGTGGGTATTCTTTGAGAATCTAAAAATCAACTCATATTATAGATATTTTTTTTTTTGTTTATCATAGCTGTAGAAAACTTTCTATGTCTTAGAAATTTCAAATATTCTATTGTAGTATGTTTTCATTGATGTCAACCTCTAATATATTTGCATGACAGAAAAATAGATTAGTGCACTTGAACATATTTTCTCAAGCTTGACATCATTAATGTCATACCATGGTGGAGAATGTGAGATTATTGCAAATATTGAGCAGTATGCTAACATTGGTGTCAAATCTTGATACAAGAGACATATGTATTAATGTGTAGTATGTGTGTTGTCATTAATGACAACCCTTAAAGATCTTGTTAATGGGCATATTTTTATATGTGACATCAACCTATATCCAGATGATTGAAATTCATTATTAGATGTAAAAATACATACCAATCCAATATTCATGGTTGGATGTCAAAAGGGTAACTAATATGATATTCATAGCATTGATCTCGTTTGACTTGTTCCCTTCACTTAAAATAATACTATGATGGGATATTATCCTTCTGTCCAATTCAAAATTTCCTACATTTGAAATACTTCGAAGATTAAAACATGTTATAGTATTTCAAAGATAAAAAGTCAGTTACATTCTCATATTGTGCAATTATTGAACACTTTTCTTTTTACACTAAAGCTATGGTTCTATGTAATGTTCTTATGTGAATCTAGATGCAATCTCATAAGATTTTTATTGAAGTTGTTTACTTATAGCAGCTCTTAGACAAATGAGGTTGATGTTAAGTTACAAAATTACTAAAGTTCTAGCTCCTACTCCTTCCCTATAACCTCATTGATGTAGATGCGATGATAGTAAATTTGTTAAAATAAATTGATATTGATTTCATTCTCAATTATTCTAATCTCGTGGCTTTAGGGATCATGAAGCTTGCAGTTGGTCTCAACCTTCTTGATTGCCTTTCACCTTTCTTTATGGGTATGGTACACTTGATTAATTGTATCTCAATAATTTTCCTTGCTTGGACCTGACTATTTTTCCTTTTCATACTTAATAGGCTATAGATGAAGACTAGAAGAAGGATGGTGCTCTCATTAGTCAAAAGTGTATTAATAGTTCCACCTCCATTTCAATGTTGGAATTAATTCATATGACCATGAGCCATATTTTGATAATATTACTTAGTAGATTTTTATTTTTAATGATCTTCCAACTTGACCATACTTAAAGCTATTTTTATCTTTTGTTTTAAACAAAATATGCCTTCTTATCATGTCTAATCTTTTTAAAAATAATGGATTATTATTTTTGAATGATTAGAAAAGAATAAAGATTTCGTTCGGCCAAGAAAATCTATTGACAAACTATTTACTACACATCACAAACTTTTAAATCATTTAAAATGACTCGAAAGTTTTCTAGTGAAAGCAAAAATTGATAAGAATCATGTGCGCTGGACATATGGATGTTTATGGAAGGTGAATGAGGGAATAAAAACAAAAGGACTGAGAAGAAACTCGTGCTTTAAAAGAAAATCACGGATGAAAGTAGAATGAAGAATTCACTGCTTCCGTTCGAAATCATTTCTTTTGATAGTTATAAAATGTCATGGTAAAAACAAATATCAAGGCAAACACTTGGATACCTTTGCAAAAGCATAATACTCCTAATGGATAAGTGGAAGAAGAAAAAGATAAAAGAGTATTATATTAAACGCCAAAAACATTACATCTGCTCTTCTGTTCATTTCATTAAAATATAATTGCATTCAGACTCATAACATTACAGACTTCTACTTACTACGAACTTTCTGAGCTTCTGCTCATTCAAGCATCATAAGAAAAGAGTAAATACAAAACATAGACACCGTGCTACAAACACCGTGGTAAATTCTAGAACGCACGAAGAGCAGAAGTTTGAAGTCGTAAGGAGAAGTAAAGAGAGCAAGATGTGACGTAGGACAGATGCTAGGGGAAAGTAACAAACCTTAGAGCATTGATAGGAAAGAAATCACCCCCTTTAAAAAAAATTGAACATCATTGTAGATGCCATGTTGAAATATTTATTTGGCGGAAGTTTAGAATGTAGAATGTTGCTAGGGGCTACTAAAAAACCTTAAAGAATTGAATGGATTATTTTGGAACATTATTATAGATGTCAAGTTAATCTATTTGTTGGAGAGCAATTTAGAATATCAAAACTTGAATTATAATTGAAATGGTAAGTATAAAATTCGACTATGTTTATTAAACATATAGTTATGTTTTATGCAAGAGACACATCTCTTTATGATGAGTTGTATGATGCTAATACAAACAAGCTTTTCATCTATATAGATGTCAAATTTGCAGAAGAGTGTCACCTTCTAGTCATTTACCATGATAATTTATTAGAAGAGAAAGATTATAGCGACACATCATCATACTCGCTCAAATGGCTGAACTAAAATTAGAAATTCCTATTAAATCTATAGAAGGAGAAGAAATTGATAAGCCAAATTCAAACCCAATGTCCTTTCCACTCCACTCCACAATATATTGTTCCTCAAAGGAGATCCAAATGAGATAGGAAAACATCTATCAGATTGCAAGACTATGAGATCAATTATACATTAATGTCAAGTGTTGTAAGTGCTCATGAATGAAGCACTTTTGATGAAGCGATAAAGGATGAAAAAAGGAAAAATTCTATGAATCAAGAGATAAATTCAACTTATCCAATCCAAACATGGGAGCTAGTTTCTTTAACTATCGGAAAGAATACAATTGATTGTAAATGGGTATTCAAAATCAAGTGTAAATATGATATTTCAATTTTCAAATAAAAAAGCTAGATTGGTAGCCAAAGGTTATAAGAAAATTAGAGATGTTGATTATGAGAATACTTTGGAGACAATTGAAAAGATGATCACTATTAGAATGTTGATAGTGTTTGCTTCCCATCACAAATAAAAAAATTTCAGAATATTTTTAAAAAGTTCGTTCCAAACAGGAGAATCGACAAGGGAGGTATATGTCACATAAGTTCCTAGATTTGTTGAGAAGGAAAGGAAAATGTGGTGTGTAAAATAAAACAAAGACCATATTATTTGAAACAAGCTCCACAAGCTTGGTAATCAAAAAATTATACCTACTTTCTTCAAAGAGAATTCCAAAATTCTCATTTTGATCCAAATATAAACATCAAGAATTTTGACAAGAAGACAATATCCATTATGTTATATGTTGATGATTTACTCATTATAGAAACCAATCAATCAATAATGTAAGATATCAAATAAGAGGACAGAAAATTATGTTCCAATTTATGTAATATTCTAACCTTTTTCACATACCTTCAATCATATCATAATATTCCATTTTATATAATTTTACGTTGCACACACACACACACACACACACATGTATGTATGTATGTATGTGTACATACATACATACATA
>MU228115.1:355740-381844 GCA_018584345.1 Thuja plicata
CAAGGCCCACTTCTTGGGATGTCTAGTGATGTTTTATATTTTGTGTTTTGTTTGGTTTTAGCTTTTAAACTTGAATAATTATGTGATTTAAATTTCAGTAGTTTAGTTTGATAAAATGTTTTCTAATTTGAGTCTAGTTTGTAATAGTTCATTGAATTTTGGTTTTAGTATTATTATTTTGACGAGAATTTTTGTTAATAAATCATTTATTTTATTTTAGAACTCTCCTTTTGTGCAGCTCTTGTCCCTATGAAGTGATAGTTCTTCTCGCTGGAATCATTTTGATTTGTGCAATAGGTTTACTTTTATAGTTGCATTCATAACCACTCATCTCACAACTTACACCCCTTTTGTGTCATATAGCCCTAACATCTTTTACAAGTTTCCATCCTATATTGGCATGTACACCAAGATGAATCTAGTTATCAATTCCTCTTATTTGTTTACACTAGTGTTGACCTATCACAAGATATGAAATATTCATTTTGATATGTTTGATCTTCAATTACTTAAATACTTTCTTGGAATTGAAGCAGGTAACACACTTGAAAAAATATTTCTTTCTTAAATGAAGTATATGAAAGTTCTCACATGATTCAAAATGCAGACTCACAATCTTCATTAACGCCAATGGAGATGGACACCAAGTTGACCGAAGACCCAAATGGTAAATTAGTTGATGAAACATTGTATGGGATTTTAATAGGAAAACTAATTTACTTAACTACTCCTTTTCCAAACCTATATTGTGTAGTTGGAATCTTATCTTGATTCATAGTTCATCCCAAGCAAAGCCACTCACTAGTTGCAAATTTTTTTTTGAGATAACTTCAAGGAACACAAACAATTGGTTTAGAGTATTTGGAAAATTAAGATTTCAAGCTTATTGGTTTATCTAATTGATATTGTGTAAGATGCATTAAATTTATGAAATCAACCTTTTGTTATTGCATCAATCTTGGATTTTCTATTGTCTTATGGAGTTGTAAGAACCAATTTAATGTCACTTTGTCATCCATTAAAGTAGAACACTAGGTCGTTGTTGTACTCACTTGTGAATTAATATGGCCTAGAAGAGTTCCTAAGAATCTTCAATATTGGCAACTTGATCCAATGGTTGTATACTGTGATAATCAAAGTGTGTTGAAGTTGTCTAAGAATCCAATGTTTCATGCTCGTAGTATGCATATTGAAGTACATCATCACTTTATTCATGAGCATGTTGTCAATAAGAAAATTGAACTAGACTATACACCAACAAATGAGCGATTTGCAAATATTTTAACTAAACGTTTAAACAAGGATAAGTCATAAACTATTTTTGATCCCACTATATACATCTATGTTGCATCTCATGCAACTAATATATCTCCTCATAAGTTCTATATATTTAAGATATTTGTGATCCATTTATTATATGATAGAGCAAGTATATTCTCTCTAATTTAAAGATAATGAAACAAATGCTTTTAATGATATCTATAAAGATCGAACACTCTATAAAATGAACCAACGAAAAGTCTAACCAACAAATTGAAGTCCATATTTCTTATTCTCCTCATTTTGAGGCAACACGATTCCTAAACATTCTCTATTCTCTTCAAATGCCCTCAAGACAACATTTATTTGTAAAATGGATCAGTAATAAACAAGATTAAACATCATGCTCGACGCTAAGGGTTGCTCACCAACTCCAATTGGCTAAACCAATACCTCAGGATACCAAAATTTGTAGTCGGCAAGTAAAGTCTTTGCCAAATGATTTACCAACAGAATTTAAATGGCGATACGGATTTCCAATTGCAATCATAACTTTCTTTTCACTTCCCTTCCAACAAGCGCACTACCTTGTTTGGTGGTTCAATTCTTACTATTCACCAACTTGTAAACGTCAAATCACAAATTTATGCTTCAAAGCCTGGAGATGGCTGATAAAACAATCTACGTTTTCCGGATGTCTTTTTCCCACTACCACCGCCCGTTGAAGTTTCTTTTCAATAAATTCCAACGGAGATTTGATTGATGGTGTGAGCGTCTCATTTGCCACCACATATCATGATATTTTACCTTTCCCACTTAAAAGTCTCTCCTACTATCCAACATTGGATTCCTCAATCCTTATGTCCACCCAATGCCACATAATTGAATCGCACATTGAATTATTTACAACATTTTGGTCATCCAGGACCCGCATTCCACTTTAGATTTTTCTTCACTTCCTTTTCTGAAATGTCGTACTAACTGTTCATATGGCTCACATGCTAAAACTCAAGGTAAATTGTTTGAATGCTTGGCGCATTGTGGGCAGTACAAGTGCCCATGGTAGCTTCACTTAGGAAAACCCATGAGGTCTCTTTGAAAGAACAAAAAAATGTCCTTTTCCACGGATATCAATGATGTGTTGAAGTTGGATACTGCTTTCTATGTTTGTTTTATAATAAAATTGATATTTTGAAGAGGCTATTATAAATTTTATTGCAACACACAAAGAAACAAAGGATTTAGATGATGAGGGTAGCCTAGAGTAAACATTATAGTTGCTTAGTTGTGAATAAGGAATACTGAACATCAATGTTTGAACATCAATGTTTGTTACTTATTTGTAAATTTTCCTTTTCTTAATTATTTTCTTAATTAATTAGTGAAGAAATATGCAACTTAACTCTAAATTCTTAGGCATCTTTTGTCTTGATACATAATTATGGGACCATATTGTCAATGTTGGAGTTTACAATCTCTTAAGTCCAGATTAACGACTATTGAAGCTTCAACAAATGGAGAGAAATGATAGTCACTGAAAAAGATAACTATTTTGAGATGGAAAATAATGTACAAGAGCTCTTCTTATAAAGGAAAGAGCGAGGGGATGAATCAATAAGGTGCAAGGGTAGGTACAACCACCCGACAACTATTTGCTAATTATCATCACAAATAGTATTGTAGGTAAACTATAAAATAATAATAACTATTTCTACATGCCTAGAAAATATAAATGACAACTAATATGCCTAAGTGGAACTTAAGAACAAGTAAAAAATAATTTACTTTAACATTTAAGACTTAGTGGTTCACACATGCTAGAAAAATAAATATTCTACTTCAATTGATAATAATGCAACATCACATTGCTTCTTAAAAGTTCATTGAGCAATGGTAGATCCAAGATTAAAGTAGTAAGAAAATGTTGATTTCCAAGATTCCTTGCAAGCTACACAATTTAAATCTTAAAAATTAACAAATATGACTTGTTCATTCTTTGGCAATTTCAATTTTGAAGTTTTTTGTTCATGAAGATATTGAAGAAGTAAAATTACAACTAACCAATAAAGTTGTTTTTGGGAAGCCATGTTTTGCAACATGATTCCAACTATGAGAGACATGTCTAGATGGATAATGGCCAAGAAAATCAAATCTCGTGCCTAAATCCTACATAGTTTTTTCATTTACCAAATTACTATTTGGATATTTTGTTAACTTAGTTGTTGTCTGTATTGGTTTTCCTAAATATTTATAATTTTATATTTTAAACTATTTGAGAATTTCCTTAGTGTACTTGATTTGATAAATGACTCTTTTATGAAGTGGTTTTCATGCAATTCAACTCTAAGAAAGTAATACAACATGAAAATCTCAAAATTATTTTAATATTTCTTTTCACTCAATTTACTAACAATTAATTATTCCGACTAATGACAAAAAAAACTAACATGTGGGACAATTAAGATTAACATGTTAAATACTGAGCTTGTGGAGTTAATTTCAAGCTATAAAGCATCTTTTTGCCGGACATACTATATGATTCTTCCTCTTTTGAATAAATTCATGAGGTATTCTCATATTATCAATCATTTCTTAAATCACTAGTTAGAAGTACATTTTCCATATTCAATTCATAAATTTGTTTAAACTGGTTGCAAAATAAGTAGCATGATGATCCACCTTTATAACTAGAGAAAATATTCTATTATAAAATAACACCTTCAATATACTTTTATTCTTTTAACTACCAAGCTTACTTCATGCTAATCAAGCTATTTTCTTTGAAATTTGTTTTCAAAAACCATTTATGATCAATTTCTTCTATGCTAGTGTGTAATTATAACTACTTCCAGTCCTAGTTTTTATTAAATATGTATCAGACTAATAGAAAATTTAATTTTATATATTCAACACAAGCATACCTCAGAAATATATATTCATGAATTATTCCAATTGACTATATATGTTGATATTGATCTTCAAAAATATATGTTGAACTACCTGAATACCATTATAAGTAACTGAGATCGCAAAATGTATATATCAGATTGTTACTAGTATAAATATTATAGAGTAATATATGTATATCTTATACTATGAATATGTTTCTCAAAAATATGCTATATACTTAAATATATCTTTGTATATATTTATATTTATCAACTATCTTATCTCTTATTACTTTGTCAATCTCCAATGCTATTTATGATTTTGTTGCATGATTTCAGAAGACAATACGATGACCTCTTATTTTCAGATAAAGTTAAGAGGTGCATCCATTAACATTAAATCATAGCCCTTTGATCATAACAATATGTATGTTGGCATTATCATAAGTTTCGAAGGAGATATGTAGAGTGGTCATTAGTGGATGCATGATTGGTTGTCTTTGATGGTAATATATTCAGATATCATTATTACATTGATCAGTAAGAACTGTACATTATTGGTAAATGAAAAGATCAACTATATACAATGATCAGTGTTCAGGAAGAACAATATTAGTCAGGTTATGGTAGTGGTCGAGTTAAGGAAAGATTCAAATGTTGTACTCAGAATATATATATATATATATATATATATATATATATATATATGGTGTGAGGAATCTATGATTCTAACCATAACCTTTTTGGTTAAGCGGTGATAGAGAGTTTAGTGTCACAAACACTAAGATAGGTAGAACTTTTATGTTCTTGATCAACCGGTCAGTATATCACAGATCAGTGAGTGGTAAAGTATATGCGATTATTTCTAATGATTTGATGATGTGAAATAAAGGTTATACATTAAATGTATTGATATTTACAAGATCGATGCAAACATTTAAAATGGATTGAAGGTGTTTCATTAGAGATGTAAAAGAATGGTTTCTTGTCTTGGAGATAAATATAAATATAAAAATTAAATTGAAAATAAATATAAATATAAACAGATTTAAGGTCTTGCATTGGAGATGTAAAATCAGTTTTTGTATATATTTATATTTATCAACTATCTTATCTCTGATTACTGTACCGATCTCCAATGCTATTTGTGATCTTGTTGTGTGATTTGAGAAGACAATACGATGACATCTTATATTTGAATGAAGTTAAGAGGCCCATCCATTAACATTAAATCACATATCTTTGATCATAATAATATGTAATCATTTTATTCAATGTTAACCATAACACTAACAAATTATAATCGTTGCATGAATAGTCAACTTTATAATTAGCCGATTGCGGTTCTAGTTGTTCATGTCATCTGGGAGGAACAATTATTATTTATTAGATATGATAATTATTGTCTCAAGTGATGGAAAGCATCACTTGAGGCAATATAATAATACCTAGTTTGCTAGCCTCCCGACGCTAACTTCAACACTCCATCTTAGCTAGGGAGATATCCTTCTTAGGTTAAATTATTGTGATGATTGACCACAATGGGTACATCCATGTTTGAAAAGATATCACCTCTTGTATTATCAACCATTATGACTGATTCATAGAAATCACCTCACTTAATATTCAACATTATGGCTATCCATAGATATCACCTCTTGTGATATCCACCATTATCTTTGATTCATAGATATCACCACACGTGATATTCACCATTATGACTATCCATAAATATCACATCACATGATATTCACCATTATGGCCTATAGATATTTCCACATATAATTTCCACCATGATGGCTTAACCATAGATACCAGCTAAGGTAATATCCACGAATATGGCTACTGCAAATAATACTTCACAAAATATCAACAATCATTGTGAGATCATAAACTCACAAGGATAGTAAAAAATGCACATATGTTCCTAATTGTAAGATCATCACCTCACAATGATATTTACCATGGTTCATTGAGAGGGTAAGCACACAAGTACAAGAAAATCACCATGAACTTTCTCACGTGGTGTTGTCATGGTGTCACACACATGACACCCACCATGAACCATATAAGAGGGTGGTGTTAATGAATTATCCCTTAAGTTTCTCTTCAAAGAAAAATGATAATATTTTTCACTTTAAAAATCATAAAAACAAAAAAGACATTAGTGTGTGTGTGTGTATATATATATATATATATACAAATATAGATATAGATACAGATACAGATACAGATACATAAATAAATAAATGAAGTTGAGACTCAATCTCAACTAGGGTTTCATTCTCCACCATACCAAGATTACCTAAAAAGTACACAAACTTTATTCTGGAGAGGGGCTTGCTGAAAATGTCTATCATTTTATCATTAGTACTAATGCATATTTAAGTGAATGAAATTCCTTTCCAACATCTCTCTAACATAGTGATACTTGATCACTACATGCTTTGTTTTTCATGAAACACAATATTGATAGAGAGATTTACACAACTTTGATTACCACAATGAATAATTGTAGGCTCTAAGGATTCTCTAAACAATCCTACAAGAAGAATCATAATCCATATTGGTTCTCATGCTCCCACACTTGTTGCAATGTAATCGGATTCTGTACAACTCATTCTATTGAAGATTATTTCTTGCTGCACCAAGAAATCATGATATAACCTTAATTCAAACAACCAGAGTTTCTCTTTCGATCAACGATATGTCCTGCCCAATCAGAATCAATGTATCCATGTAGCCTCAATTTCATGTAAGAGGAGTATCCCAGGTCATATTCTTGTAGATCACACAAGTATCTCAGAATATGCTTTGGCGCAACTAGATGTATTTGCTTTGCTTCATACACGAATTGGATAAGTGCGCATAGTGTATAACAAACATCAAGGACCCAATCATCTATCTGTATAATGTAAAATATATAAGATTCAAATTAGCTATAGCCTCTCTTAACTTATGCAAGCTTGTCTTCATAGGTGTGGAAATGGATTTATAATCTATCATACCAAATCTGTTGAGAATATCAATGGTGTACTTCACTTGACTCAGAATGATCTGATCAAATTTCTGCCAAACTTCTAACCCAAGGAAGTAGTGTAATAACACAAGATCCTTCCTTTCAAATTCAGAATAAAACTCCTTACATTTGATAATAAAACGATCTTCTCCAGTGATAAGTAATTCATCAACATAAAGTACTAGAACTAGTGTTTCCCCATTAATTACTTTGAAATGCAAGTTAGAGTTTGCATCATTCTTGGAGAAACCCACGCTCATCAAGTAGCTATAAATCCTTTTGTACCAAACACTTGAAGCCTTCTTAAGGCTATATAATGTTTTATTTAACTTGGAAAGATGAGTCTCCTTCCCATGTACCAAAAATCCTTAAAGTTGTTCAGTATACACTTCTTCCCCAATTATGCCATTTAGAAAATCTGTGTTTACATCCATTTGCTGAATCTTCCATCTTTTAGATGCTGCAATAGCTATGATGGTTCTGAGTGAAGTGTATCATGCAACTGGAGAAAACATTTCCTCATGGTCAATTCCCTCCTTCTAAGCGAATCTTCTAGCCACAAATGTAGCCTTGTATTTCTCAATACTTCCATCAACATCATATTTGATTTTAAAGAGCCATTCATAAGAAACAATAGATTTAGCTTATGGTCTAGGTTCAATATCGTGAACATCATTTTTTAGAATTGATTGATACTCTTCTATCATGGCATCCTTCAAAACTTGCTGGCTAATGGCTTCCTCAACACTGGTGATTTCAGAGTTAATAATTTGACTCATCAATGCAACATAGCTAGATAAATTATGTGGTTTCTTACTTTCCCTAAATGTTCCTTTTGGAGCTGCAAAATTTTCAGCATCTTGCGTAATTTTCCTTTCCCAAAGAGGTCTTTTTTGGTTTACAATAATATCTCTAGGCCCATCAGTAGGATCTAAGGGTTCATTAGCATATTTTCTAGTTTCATGGGTCTCTCTCTCATAATCTCATGAGTATGGTCTTCCTCCATATTTTTAGGAGGCTCTTGATCTTCACTATCTACCTCATGGGTGCCATGGGAGTCTCTAAATGTAGTATCCTCTTCAAATGTCACATCCCTACTTAACTCAATCAATTTTTGATCTATAATATATAGATTCTGTAAGATTTTGATATTTCACTATAACCTAAAACTATTTCCTTCTTGCGAGAAGGTTCTAGCTTAGTTATTTTGTCTTTGGGTTTAGGTACATACACTGGACAACCAAACATCCTTAAATAAATTACATTTGGCGTCGTACCTATGAAGGGCTCTTTGGGTGTCTTGTTCTCTAAAATTTGTTAAGGACATATATTTTAAACATAAATAACAGATCTAGTAGCCTCAGCCCCAATTATTTTTTCAAGATTTTGATCATGGATCATGGCTTTGGATGCCTCAAAAATAGTTCAATTTTTCATTTTTGCTACTCAATTTTTTTTGTAGATTGTAGGGAACACAGAAATCCCTCTTAATCCTAACTTTAGTGAAAAAATTAATGAGGTTAAGATAGGTGAATTCTCCTTCGTTATCAGTTCTTAGGGCTTTGATCTTTTTCTTGTAAATGTTCTCTACTAGAGCTTTAAATTCCTTGAATCTCATAAGCACTTCATCAGTTTCTTTTTTTTTATATAGATCCAGTTCTTCGTAGAGTAGTCATCAATAAAAATAATATAATACAAGAAGCCACACAAGGAATTAGTAGACATAGGACCACATAAATCTGAATGAATAATGTCTAAAATACTTTTGGATCTACTTTCACTATTATGGAATGTATATTTAGTGTTCTTACCTAATGCACAACCTTGGCAAGTTCCTTCATGCTCATGGTTGAGTTATGGAAGACTTGTAATTATCATCTCCGTTGTAGGTAGTGCACAAAAGTGACGATGACCTGATATTCTATGCCAAATCTCACAAGTACTTGATGAATTACGAAGTAAGGCTTGAGTAGGATGAGTGCAAAGTCTGTAAAGATGTCCATAATGAACTCCAATGACTTGAGTCATCTTCATGTTTGATTGCTTTGGTCATGCAAGGACTTGGCCATCTACAAATGCAATGCAAAATCCTTCATCTTCCAAAGTTGAGATGGAGACAAGGTTTCTCTTAATTCCTTGAACAAATAGTACATCATTCAATTGCAAGGAAATGCCTAAAATTAATTTAAGAGATGAAGTCCCAACTCCTTCTATGGAATAAATAGAATCATCCCCAACGGTCACTTGATCAGATGAATTGCTCTACATTAACTCATTTAAATTTTCTCTAAATTCGGTAATGTGTCGAGATGCATTGTTGTCAATTATCCAAGTGCTATGGTCCGTAGGCACTTGACTTGAAAGGGATAAATAGAATATGAATCCATCTTAATCCTTTTCCAGAAAAGTTTCACCTAACTTCAGAAATGGATGCTTTAGGCTTAGGCCTATTTGGACATTTCATTGCATAGTGACCATATTTGTCACATCTCAAACATTGAACTTTAGAAATATCATTTCTTCTTTTGAATGTAGAACCATTATTGGATTCCTTATCTTTCTTTCTGGATTCCTTATCTTTCTTTCTTTTGAAGTGACCTTTCTTACCCTTCTTCTTTGAGGACAGTGAGGTAAGGACATGAATATCTTCATTTGTAGAATTTTTACTAATGCCTTTTGTAATCAATCTTGATTTCTCTTGTATACAATCTAACCTCAAACGATAAAACTTAGGAAATTTTGATGTTGCACTAATCCCTTGAGTGAAAGACTCACATGAATCAGGAAGTTCATTTAGCTCCAACATCGACAATTCTGTTATCAACAATATGTCCAATGACAGACAGTTTATCTCTCAGTTATGTAATCTTCATGAAATAAGAGATTATGAATTCTCCTTTAACCATCTTGATGTGATGCAATTTCTACTTTAATGCGAGTGCTCTGCTTGAATTGTTGATTTTATACATATGCTCCAATGTCATGAACGTTTCTCTAGCTGTCTGAAGTTTTGAGATGATTGGCACAATGTGATCCTTCATAGAATCTGCTAGCATCTTCTTTGCCTTAATGCTATTTTTCTTCCACTGCGCTAACTCATTTTCATCAGTGGGTGAAGGAATATTTTCTAATACAAAACTAGCCAGGTCATTTTCTTCCAAGGCCAGCATCATTCTAAACTTCCAAGATGTGAAATTTGAAGCGCCCTCGAGTCTGTCCTCAACTTTCAATCTATTCATCATCTTGACAGTAGATTTGAAGCGCCCTCGAGTCTGTCCTCAACCTTCAATCTATTTACCATCTTGACAGTAGAATATTTGAAGAGGAAGAGTGATCAAATATCTAATTGCTAGTACTACAAGTCTGATTTTGTTTAAATCTAATACCATGTTATATTTGTATCAGACTAAAAGCAATTTTAATTTTATATATTCAACACAGGTATACCTCTGAAATATCTATTTGTGAAATAATCCAATTGACTATATATATCGATGTTGATCTTCAAGAATATATATCGAACTGCCTGAATAGAATATAACTGTCAGTAACTGCGATTGCAGAATGTATCTCAGATTGTTACTAGTATAAATAATAATGAGCAATATATGTATCTGTATTTTACTATGAATCTGAGTTTCGACAATCTGCTTATATATACTTAAATATATCTCCGTATATATTTATATTTATCGACTATCTTATCTCTGATTGCTTTATCGATCTCCAATGTTATTTATGATCTTGTTTCGTCTTTTGAGAAGACAATACGATGACCTCTTATATTCGAATGAAGTTAAGAGGCACATCCATTAACATTAAATCACTGCCCTTCCATCATAACAATATGTAATCGTTTTAGTTAATGTTAACCGTAACACTAACAAATTATAATCACTGCATGAATAGTCGACTTTATAATTAGCAGATTGTGGTTCCGGTTCTTCATGTCATCTGGGAGGATCGATTATTGTTTATAGACATGATAATTATTGTCTCAAGTGATGCAATATAATAATAGCTGGTTCGTTAGCTTCCCGACGCTCACTTCAACAGTTTTGATAAATTAAATCAGTCCCTTAATTTGTATCACTTTACCATTTTTCTTATTTTCTGCTTTCTCAAAAGTATTTTGTACATAAGCAGTTAGAATACTCGTCATTAATGCACAATTGGCTTCACAATCATGCAATTTGAGGAGTATTTGCTTTGCATTTTCTAATCTACTAGGACGATTGTTAGATTGTGGAGTGAGTTGTGACAATGTTTCTAGTATTTCTTGTGTCTTAATTATTGATTTCCTACTTACCTTAATTTATATAAAGAGATAGTTCCCAAACATAGATAAACTCTAAATAAATGGTGCCGTATAAATTATTTTATAGACTTGAGCATTAATTATGGCTCTCAAAATAATATATTTATTGTTTCAGTTATTTTTTATTCTATGAAATATATGGCGTTAAAATTTACCTGAAGAATCCCTTTTACTTGAAAAAAAAACTATATATATTAATTTTTTTTCTCACGTATGCCCTTCTCACTGCATGTTCTCGGTCTTTTAGGTTTTATAGTCACATTTATTCCCAATTTACTGTAAAAAAAAATGCTTTAAAATGTCAAATACCTAAAACTTGTGATTCATAATATAAAAACCTATATGTGTAATAAAGTCATCGATAGAATTATAATTGAAAACAATTAGCTCACAATAAACATTTGGGGATTTAAAAAAGAATGTTAATTATATTTAACATTTTAAAAGTTCACTACATAAAATGTCTGCAACTTCTATTCAAGCTCGAAAATATAGCGAAGCTCAGGAGAAACAGGCCACAGATCATCAATCTCCACGGCTGGTCATGATTTGAATTCTCAACCTCAGTTTCGCAACCCAACAAGATTTATTCACCCATTAACAGATATGCATAAACAAAATTATTTTATAAATTATAGCTCACAAACTGCTCAAGCTCTTGAATATAAACATAAAAAATCTTCTCAAAATGGCATGTTTCATAGAAATATTTATTAGCGTTGCAACTGTGCAAGTGATCCAACTTTTTCAACTTCTGAAAATTTTCATTACCATATGAAAATATATCAAAGACCCATCAAAATTAATATGCAGTACCACACTTAAACACAGATCCCTTCTCAGATCACTGAATATGTCCAACAGAGCTCATTGGTTCAATAATCTGAGACCTTTTCTTTCACCCTCACTTTTCTCCAAAGCATCAGATTCACTGTTGGAGCATTTCTCTTCCTTTTCAAGATACCCTTTCTTTGACAACTGGTACGATCTGAACGAGGAGTAAAGTACAGTCTGCTTAATAAGATTAAGATCCTCACTATTAATAATGTCAACAATAACAATCCAGCTCAGAATCAAAGCCGGATCAAAACCCTGATAAACTACAACACTAAACACATCCTTGTCTAGCAGCACGTCACAGCTGGCACGTTTCCGTTTAACCTGAAAAAAAATTGTGATATTGTTATTAGGATTGCTATCTATATTTCATGAGTAGAGGTTTGCAAGAACTCATCTCTCATGAAAATGAGTAGAATACTTAGCCCTCATTGCATCTAGATAATTAAACCCACTATACTTTCAACCCTATCTTTCAACCCCATTTTCTAATTTTCTTTCATAGAATTATATAATAGACAATAGATTACACACCTGTGCCACAATGCTTCTTGACCGATTGTAAATTGCACAGGAGCGCTCTCTGAAGGAGCCCTCAATGTGATAATCACACTGCCTTGGAAAATAGTTAGCGTAGGAACAATTAAGAAAGACATCAATGGACGTCATTGCAGAAATAATGGACGATCTCTTTATGCTAAAAGCCCTCACTTTGCCTGATTTGCAACTATTGTTTTCATTGCAAATATAGCCGTTCCATCTGTGGTGAAGACTCACAACCTGCAGACATAAAAATGTTAATCAGAAAGTAAATCGATTCATATTAGTATGTTGTATAATAAAAAAAGTAAATGGTAAATGGGGTCATATTAGTATGTTGTAATTGTTAAGTTGTAATGCTATTGTTCTTCAGATGGAAGTTCAAATTCTATTAGATCTCATTTCAAACTCTATTAAATTGTTATTGTTAAATGAAGATGAGATCTCCTAATCATAACCTCATAGATTCATAACTCATTAAAAACAAAGTTTACACCTCTCTAAAGAAAATGGAGAAAAAAAAGTGAGGGATCATTCATACCTTGCGGCGTAGGATTAGAAGAGGATTTCCAACAGCGTCCATTATAAGTAGCTCGCGTTTGACAGTGGGTGTGGAGTCTTCGACCCTGAAGATTAGATTTCCAGAAGAATCGAAGGCTGTGAAACCTACGCCGGTGAAGAAGAGTGCTTTCTTCCATACTGTGAACGCTTTTGGGGAATGGTGGTTTTGGGTGGTGTCAGCCAGCTGATGGGGATATATCTGAGACATTTTTAGGTTTAGGTTTTACTCGCCGGGTGTTGAAATTCAACAACATGTAATGAGGTTTGAAATAAGTTTTGTGGTAGTAGAGTGGAGCGGGAGGTTGTTTTAAAGGACTGGGTAGTGAAGTTGTATGGATTCGATGATTAGAGTCCTGTTGCAGGTGGAAGATGTTGAAGCCCTCTGGCCCGCCTTGCATGCTTATGTCGGCAATAAAGTATTTGGGACACTGTTGTTTCGTAATTGGTGGCAGATGCTATCATGTCAAAAATACAATTGACAATCATTTGTGGTATTCATCTTCCTCCTTTTCTTCTTTCACCTTTTTCTTCCGCGGTGAGTATTCAACTTAGTTAATAGAGTGTTTCTTTGAAATATTTAGGTCTTTGTTAATAGAATGTCTTTTCTGGAATATTTGTAATTTTTTTCTGAAATATTTGTGTTTGTATTTTGCATTTTGCAGTTGTATTTTAAAAAGGAAAGGAATGGCCAATAGATCTTTAATCTCTTATTTAAAGTTGATTCATTCATAAAGAGTCTACATGAGATCAAGTCTATGTAAGTGCAAGGATCTGACATTATAAATAGTGAGACTGCAATCATGTCTTCAATCCCTCATTCTTAATCAAAGATGTTCAACCTATCACTTGTGCTCCTATTGGTAAAGAATCTATGGTTTATATAAAACCCTCAATGACAAAAAAAAAGTCAAGAAATAAAGGGAGGTGATATTTCTAATCTATTTTATTATTTTATTATATCAATGTAATGGAAAATATTGTATATTTTATGACTTGTAATTTTTTTTTCATCAATTGTATGCAATTATCAATATATATGTGTTATAGTTTTCAATAAATGTTGGTAAATTAAATTATTCTTGGTTGCTTTTTAGGCTTCTTGCACATCAATAAAATTCAATAAAAAATTTCTCCTACCTTATGTGGAAATTGTTGCCAAAAATTAATTCTGACACTTATAATTCCCCCATTTTGGGAATTATTTAGGGCTGTAAAACTTGACAATGTTATGGTAAATGAAAGGCTTAAAACACTATCAAGAAATAAAGAGAGAGAATGATCACTGATAGTATGGACTGGCTTTAATACAAAATAGTAACCAAATGCATGGGTTATTGACAATGGATTTTCAAATCACATGACTAGTGATAGAAGAAATACCATTAACCGGGAGCATCTAGATGCCGAATGTGTTAAATTTGATGGTGTTAAAGTCTGAATATGTTCTCTATATCAAGGGATTGTGACATTTATCTCTTACCGTCAGTCATATATCCAAAAAAGAATAGAATCTTGTATTTCATGAGAAAGGATGTGTATTAGCAGAATGCTTTGTGTTGTAATTGATGTCAACCAATAGTGTGACATTTGTGTTAGTTTGTAGTATTCAAAGAGTTTGTTATGAAGAAGATTTGAAGAATTGCTAAGAGTGAGACATTGATTGATGAAGAATATTTTAAGATTAATATATTAAAATAATAGAGGTATGATTTCTTGGAATTTGGAGAAAAGAATATTTGAAGATCTTACAAGAAAATAATTTCATAATTTGGTGGTGGCTTGTGGTCCTCACTGCTAGGAATAACATCCCACCAACACAACTGAGAGGGGGGTGAATCAGTTGTGAGATAGATTATTAAACATTATACATTATAAACCAAAAATTTAATCCAAATGATAACATAGTAAGTGCAACACCATAACACAATCCTTTATTGTCGAGGAAACCCTATTAAAGGTAAAATCCTGGTAGGAATTAGCACCCACAAATTGTGTACTATGAGTATAGTATCCCTACTAAAATATTTAGCCCTGTTAGGAGTTTATTAATGTATTATAGTACAAGTCCATGTTAAAGGACATACCCTGTTAGGAGTCAAGACTAATAGTAGGCTCACTGCCCAGGCACACTGCCCAAAGAAGGTTAAATTCACCTTCAGGACTAACTATTCTGAAATACAAATGTATATAAAATATACAAAGCAATGAACTATCTAATAGCAACTATCTTTCCTTGATCAGTTTCAATGAAGTCTCTTAATGACAACCTCTTCACTACATCCAACCGAATTCGCACAAACAAGCTCACAGCTTTGACACTTCTTTGTTACCACACTCTCCACAAAAGAAAACAACTTTCATTTATACAAAATTGCAATAAGCAATTAGGTCAGCCAATTAAGACTTCCTCAATGCGCAAATAATTACATAACCCCATGCTAAGATACACACGGTACCTATAAAAAGTAAACATCAATTAAAACTCATCAAATATAATCCATAATCCATAATCCATTCTCACAATCCATAATTCACGCTCCACTATGAAGTCAACCCCAAATAGGTCTCCTCCTGAACACACATCATGCACCTAATGTTACTAAGAGTCTTGCGACCCAAGAATCATAACACACATTTCTCAATATGTCTTTTTCCATTCCCCAACATCATATAAAATGAATCCATATCACACGTGAGTTATCCTCAAAACTCAGAGACAACTTTATCGTAGTTCATTGTCATTGTCCAGTACACAATCTTCACTAAAACATCTTGAACTTACTCAATCTGTAATAGTAATGCACATGACCTTAGGCATAAGATCACAAGACATCCCTGTACACATCATCTCCGCACATTCTAAATCAACCGTACACTACCGGTACACTTCTATCATTCATCAAAGCAATAATAATAACCAGTATGTTCTGTCTTAATAGAAACATATGTTGACATTAGTGACAAAACATGAATGCCAACAAAAATAAAAAATAAACCAATTCTAACAATCTCCCCCTTTAGTAGTGATGGAAACATATGGGAAAATCCATCAACCCCAAAGTACTCTCTCTCAATACAATCTTTTCAATATCCTCAACACTGCTCTCCCTAAAATAGTAGGGATTTCACACTGAATGTCTACCCCTTTGACAACAATGGAAAAGGTTTCTATTACTCTAGTTCTGACCATCTTTCCTTTGCAAGGTGTAGCTTTTTCAAATCTTCTTGCCTACAACAACTAGGTGCAAAATAACCCAAATGTGTTCTATATTGTTCATGCGATCACTCCCCCTAAGGAGTAGATGTAGCTTTGAAAACCACTCGAATGATATATTCCTACATTAATTTAGTTATCTCAAGGAGAGACTCTCACCCCAAGCATACATCTGAGATAATCAAAGGCATCCTTTGGAAAATCTTTTGTAAATATATCTTCTATTTGTTCCTTTGTGCTGATATACTCCAATCTAATAGCCTTCTCTGAAACCTTGTCTCTCAAGAAATGATACTTAATTATAATATTTTTAGTTTTCAAATGTAAAACTGGATTTTTTAACATATATTCATTGTGCTAGTGTAATGGCAATGGATAACCACTAGATCATCAAAAGTTATCCCAATGTCCTTCAGCATTTTCTTCATCCAAATAATGTGTGTGTAATTTATAGTAGTAGAAACATACTTTGATTCAAAAATAGACTGAGCTATAGAGTCTTGTTTTTTACTTAACCAAGAAACTAATATTTTCCCAAGAAAGAATGCACCACCACTTGTACTCTTTCTGTCATCAACATTTATTGACCAATCAACATCAGTATAAGTATGAAAAACAAAATCATCATATTTTTTGTACCATAAGCCATAATCCAATGTTCCTTTCAGATATCTAAATATTCTTTTTATAGCAACAAGGTGTGTGTCTTTAGGATCTGCTAGATATATTACCACAATTCCAACCACATTAGCAATATCTTGTCTAGTTTGAGTCAGATATTGTAGGCCTCCAATCATACATATGTACTTTGTTTGAAAAAAACTTTGAGATTCATAAGTAGTAGTAAGCTTGTGACCAGAAACCATAGGTGTTCCAGCAGGTTTACAATCTTCCATTCCAAACTTTTTCAACATTTCTTTAAGATACTTGGTCTAAGAAATAAAAATACCATTCTTATTTTGGCTGATTTGCAGACCAAGGAAAAAATTTATCTCACCAATCATTGACATCTCAAATTCATTTTCCATTTCTTTAGATAAAATTTTACTCATTTCATCATTCCTTCCAAAAATGATATCATCTTAAAAAACTTCAACTATTAAAATTCCATCTTCACTAGTTCTTAAGTACAAATTATTGTCTACATTACCTTTTCTAAAACCAAGACAAAGTAGATACATGTCCAATCTAGCATACCATGCTCTAGGTTCTTTTTATACTCCATACAAAGACTTATTCAACTTGCAAACTATGTCCTCATCTTCTATCAGGGGAAATCCATTAGGTTGTTCAATATATACTTCACCCTCTAGATCTCCATTAAGAAATGCAGATTTCACATCCATTTGATATACTTTGAAGTCTTTGTGTGCAACATAAGAAAGAAATAATCTTACAACCTCAAGCCTAGCAACATAAGAAAGTGTTTCTTCAAAGTCTATGCCTTCTTATTGTGAGTACTGTTACCCAAAGTTTTCACATGCAGGATAGAAATCATGACAGTAAAAAAATTGCATAAAAATACATCTCTTTGACATTACTATGCAACTAATGAAAATTAATACATCTCTATCACATTATTATTATCAGATTACATTGTACCCTAAGTATTGATCAGTTGCAAACTTTCAAATTCATAAATGATCATTACATTGTGCATTCAAATTGAATGTATTAGACAAGTGTTCCTTCAAGGTTACATCTTGCATACTGAAACTTAGAGGACATATGTAGAAAAGAAAGTAAGAGAGAATCATGTTGAAGTCTAGGGATCTATGTATCACCTTTAATAGGTCTTCTAGTTTATGGAGTTGTTCATTTGCATCATCTAAAGTCTTCATATTTTGGTCTTGTCTCTATCTGTCCTGCGTCCTAGGTCTTACGTTGGTCTTGTTTCCTACATCATCATGGCGGAAATGATGTTAGATCCAATTGGATCTAAGCAATACATAGCTCACTAAAGAACACCATACATTAGTTGAACTCCCTGAACTACATATTTACTGATAACATCAATGCAATGGAAAGATATGCATCTGCATTAACAAAAAAATATCATCAAAGAGACATATCTTTATGAAGTCCTTACTATATTTGAAGCATGCATTATTAAAAGAGAAAAGGAAGATGTAGTACATAATAGTTGGTACAAGGTTGTTGCATACTGTTACAAGTTTAATGACATTAGTACAAATATGCAGAGTACAGTAATGCTATTGTAAGATGCATGTGCAAGAAAGAGATGTACTAATATGTAGAATTCAACAATGATGTGCCTATGGAGATGTAGTTTTTAGACAATGCATATTTAATGAAAAATCAAATGATAATGTTGTCTAAGGATGTAAAATACATGTCATTGTGATCTAATGCCAAATATGCAGATGTCAGGAGAGTGAAAATAGTATTATCAAATGTTGTTATAAATTTGCAGGAGGAAAGGAAAAGAAAAGCATATGCGTGGTTTATAAGCTATTGGCATTAAACAAGTACAACATTCATGAGCTTAATATAAATTGGAAGTTTAGTGCATGTAGGGGATGGAGCCAAGTAGATACAGAAAAGGAGATGTGCATATTTTGATAAACTTCATGTTATAAATGTTGCCCATGGGAGTCACGAGCCTGTGCTCGGACCCCGTGGGTGGTGTTTTACACAAAAATGGAATAAACAGTGTATTTGTATGCTATTTAACTTCTATTTTTTGCATAAAGAAATTGCATATTGAAAAGTGTTCTGACAGTAATGGATGGAGACAAAGCACAAGTTATATTATGATGCAAATCAAATATATCAATGTTTTCAGTTCAATAAAAAATGCTTACGACCTCAACAATATGGAGATGTGTTTCATATATAACATTATTGGCATGCTTTAAAAGAGACATTGGATGGAGCCAACAAGATCGAGTTCATATCTTAGCGACAACATGAAAGCTTGCATATGTTCAGATGTATAGATTAATCCATGTGGGTATCTAGTCTTTGTTTCCATTCAACCAACAGACAGTGTAGAATCATAGGAGGAGCAACATATGGTTATCAATAGAGAGCTTAACTCAAAGTGAAACTTGGGATTTCATGCTACAGAAGATGGATTTGACTGAAGGGTGTTTAATAAAAGAAGACAACATAGCAACAACATTAAAGACAAGATGCTGAAGAAATCGAATGTAACCTAGTTCAACAAAAAAGCAGAGATTGTATGCAAGTTCCCAATTAAGGAGCTGACAGTTCAAAGGAAACAACCCCAAGTACTTATTAAAAAAAAATTTATTGCAAAGACCATTTCTAATAACAGCCAATCTACATTTTCAGCTTGAGCTTTCAAAAGATGTGTATTTTAAAAATAGAGAGTTCAAATAGCGAGAAGAATGAATAGAGATGACAACATAAAAAATGAACACCCAGATACAGAATCGGTCACAACAGTATGTTCAACCAAAATAGCACAGTTAAGAAGCCAAGGAAAATCCAAAATTATCACTGCAATAAATATGGTGGAGTTCCAAAGCCATAACTGGAGACTTCTAAGAAAAATATACTATGCAATGATATTTTCAAATGAATACAGAATATCAATGCAAAGGGTAGGAGGGAAACTTATCTGTGAGTTTAGATGGGAAATCAATTGTTGTGATGAAGCCCAAGCTTCAGTGGAGAGAGGTTGATAAAGCGCCATATATCATGGAAGAACTCAAGTTAGAGAAAGTTCAAATATGCAGAGAACCCACGGTGGAGAGAAAAGATGCATGGACAGTGCCATGATTCATGGCATCCAAAACTTTGAGTTTGACTCCAGTTCGAGAGGTAGAACCCGAGCTCTTTAGAACTCTACCGCAGCAATCATTTCCAGTCAACGCCCAGTAACAAAGAACTCCAACCCATAAATACAGAGCAGAGCCTGAGCTCAAGTCCACATCCCTGTATCTAACTGAAACTAGAACCCCTTGCTTCTTAAAGGAAGGCATGCACAAACAACACGTTGATGAGTTCTAGTTCAGTGAGCTCGAGTTGTAACTAATTCATGTCTGTAGTTGAATATGAACATGAAACTCTAAAATCTAACACAGAGAACTCCAAATTCAAGAAGAAGAAGAAGAAGCATGGTGACACAATCACAAGCCAGGGTTTTGAAACCCTTATTTTCCTCCCAAAATAGCAAAATTGTGAAGTGAAATGACTAAAAAACAATACTTATGCCAAATTGGATGGAAATTTGAGGTCCAAAGAATTACAAATGAATAGTTAATGCCTGGGTGACTGTAGTGTAATGACAAATCTAGACAGCTCAGCCACTAAGATATTTTTCATTGTATAAGTGGTGATGGAGTTAGGCTTAGTTAGCTTCACTATGGTGTCATTATTTTGATATGGAGTTAGAGTTCTATGTTATGGCAGCGGCTTTAGGTTTTGGATTATTTTGGAGGGGTTATGTATTGTAATATGTTGATATATATTTTAAAAGATGTCAATTAAAAATATCAACATTATGAGACCTAAATTTTGGGGGCTAGATATAGGGCACTAGTCATGCCTTAGATTTAGGGATATTGTTTTTGGAGGGGTAGTTGCTAAGCTATGGTTTGGGCATCATTTGAGCCTAAAATTTAGGGTTATCTTTATGTTTGCGGAGGAGAGTTGGAGAAAGGATTTCATTTTTGAAATTAGCCTTGAGGGCTATATATTTGAAACTCTTATTCATTTTTGGAGGGTTCAAGATTTTAGAGAGGAGAGATTTTAGTGAACTATCTAGTTCCTATAGCCTTTTTGATGTATTTTGTATCCATGGGGTTGCATATTTTATAGAAAGGGATAAAAGTGAGCATATTGTTCCTTGATACCTTGGAGATATCATTTGTAACCTATTTGTCAGATTTTTGGAGGATAATAAAGTAGACAATCTATTTTCTCTATATGCTTTTGAGCTTGGATTCCAAATCCTATTTTCATCTTCCTTCATAAGTGTGTATTCATTTTGGTAGCTAGGAGAAGTGAATGTCCATTATTCCTCCTCTATGTGAACGAAATTCAAGCCTCATGAAGGATATGTATGTTTGTTAAGAGATTAAGTTTTTTATGGTCTATACCCTAGTAGCCAAGTCTTTAACCTATATGTTGATCAGAGATTCAAAGGTGTCAAGTTTTGGTATATGAGTTAGGATTTTTTGCATTATTCCTGAAACAAAGTCTGATTTTCATTCTGGTGTATCACCTTCATTTCCCATTTCAGTTTTCAGAGTTTCTTTCTCACTTTTCCTATCAAGTTTTCATATCAGGTGGTGATATTTCATATTTAAAAGGAAATGGCCTAGAATCCAGATATTCTTCCTCATTCATAGTCTACCCACAGCTAGAGAAGGTTTCTATTATTATGATAGAGTACTATCAAAACCCCAATGCTTGAGTTGGGGTTTGAATTCTAAGCCTGAACAAGTACCCTTTACAAACAAGTCTTGCCTTATTTCTTACAACCATTCCTTCTTCATTCATCTTGTTTCTGAAAACCCACTTTACTCCTATAACATTATTATCTTTAGGTGTAGGAACTAGTTCCCATGTGTTATTTTCTTTATCTGTTCCAATTCTTCCTACATATCCTTAGTCCAAGATTTATCTCTACATGCCTCATCAATAGTTTTCTGTTCAACCTAAGAAATCAAGCAAATTTCATCTCTTAATCTCAATCTTGTCATCATGTCTTTATTTGCATTGCCAATAATTTTATTTTCAGGATGGTTTTTCTTAACATAATTCAAAGTCTTAGGAATTTTAGTAGGATAATTTGAGTCATCTGTACATACCTCAATCTCATGATCAGTCTGAAAAGGTTCTTCTTGTTCCGTAGTAACATCCTTGTTATCTGTAGTCTAGTAACCTCCTTGTTATCTGTAGTCTAGTAAACTTTTCATTAATCCACACATTAGCACTTTCAATCATCTTCCTCAATCTCAGATTGAAACATTTATAAGCTTTTCTCTTAGTGTAATAACCAAGGAAGATTCCTCCATCACTTCTAGTATAAAACTTTCCTATCTCGTCATCTCTTTTGATATAGCATTTACTACCAAATATTCTTAAATATTTCATAGTAGAAGTATGATTAAACAATAATTCATTAGGAGTCTTACTTGTCCCTTCTCTGATTTGAAATTTTTTCAATGCATAAACAACAGTACCAACAACTTCTCTCCAATTAACATGTGATGCATTTCCTTCTAGAAACATAGTTCTTGGAGCATCTAATATTGTTCTGTTTCTTCACTCTGCTATCCCATTATGTTGTGATGTCCTAGGAGCACATGTCTCTCTGTATATTCCATGCTCTTCATAGTAGGTGTTGAACACGTTTGAAGTAAACTCTCCACCTCTATCTAATCTTGAAATTTTTATCTTTAAACCTAATTCATTCTCAACATTTTCTTTGAATATCTTAAATTTGTCAAAACCTTCAAATTTCTCTCTAAGATATGTAGCCCACATCATCCTAGAAATGTCATCAATAAAAAGTATGAAATACCTTTCACCATCGTAAGATCTCATTCTTGTTGGAATACACAAATCTGTATGCACAAAATCCAATTTGCCTTTTGCTGAGCAAGATTTATTTTAAAACTACTTCTAGAGTGTTTACCCATTACACATTCTCTACACATCATGTTAGATGGTTTCACAATATTTGGTAGGTATCTAACAACATTAGTCATACTTTCCTTCACAATATTATCAAAATTCACATGAAAAATCTTCTATTTCATAACCAACTATCATCTACCTTTGCAACAAACCAAGAAGCCTCAGATGTATTCATTAATTCAAATACATTACCTCTTGACTTAGTACCAGATGTGATCAATTCTCTTGAATTACTTCTGATAGAACATTTCCCATCAATAAATTTTAATTTGTACCTTTTTCCACGGGTTTTCCAAGACTCAAAAAATTATGCTTAAGTCCATCAACAAGTAAGACATCATCAGTATTAGTCTTTCCATCCAAACAAATAGATCCAATGATAAATTTTAGAAAGGGATAAAAAAGGCTTATCACCAAGACTCAAGGATTGGACATCCTTCCGAGAAACTATATTCCTTATCATAAAAACTCAGTTAATTATCAACCTAGGGTTGTGATACTTGAAACAGGCCAGCAAGATATATGCACCAAGAATTGACTTAGAACACGTTATTGCTACAGGAAACAAACTGCTTCGAAAGGAAAGCTAGTCTATGGGTGTAGGAAAAAAAATACTTGAGAAACAAATGTAGAATTATTAAATCTTTAAGAATGAAAATATTGAAACTCTAAACCACAATTTTTTGATTATTTTATCACTTTGGCTGCAGGAAGCAATAGTTGACCTACGACTTTGGCTGCAGGAACAACTTCACGCTTAGAACTGAAACAACAAGATGCATGAATGAAAACTAAAGAAATGAGTATACCTAATGTGGATTCCTTACCAAGTGGGCCCCCTTGGATGATTATCCAAAAATAAATTACTAAATATCAACTCTCAACACTTTATTATCATTGACTCAAGAATGATGTACAATTGTATTCATGAAAGATGGAAAATAATAGAATGAAAACTATATCTTTTGAAAACTAACAATGCCCTCCTTCTCACACAGGAGTGGGGATTTATTTAAAAGAAAGACCGTCTAACGTCTAACTCTTCACATGATAAAATAAGAGGATACTTTATTATACATCTATAAAGTAGGAAAGAGAAATCCATAATAGTAGGAAAGGAACTGTAGCAATAGGAAAGAGAAACAAATCTAGTCTCTCACTATTTTATAGATTTTTTTAAAATAGGCTAACTTTTTTTACTTGATCCTCGTTAAGCTACTGCCACCTTCATCTTCTCACAACTGCAACATGATTTGCATTAACTCCTTCATTGATTGACTTGTTGCAGGATCATGTATGATTATCCAAAGCATGGGCGTATTTACCTAGTCATGTTTCCTTACTTATCACGATCTACACCAAGGTGTTAGAATACAAACATCCAAGATAAAATCAATCAAACACGCACATGCATACATTTTCATTCAAGAAACTATTTACTTATAAAACATAACCATATAATTATCGTGTTTAATATACCATTTATGGATAGCTATGCACGTCAAAGTATTTAAAATATATTAGATGCCTTCGTAGGTACATGCCACTTAATATAATAAAAATACAAGATTATTTTAGATCAAAGTACATGATGAAAATAGGAAATATAACATGGCAAAAAATATCCTCTGGATTAAAAAGATGACATAAATATTCCTTATAATTGCCCCATACGAAATCTAGTGTCGGTCCTCAGGAAGTGTCACATTACAAATCCGGGAAAGCATTCTAAAATCCCCTATGTCTATTTCACCTCCACTAGCTCTTCCTTAGTGCCAATAGAAACCGTTTGTGCACTTGAGATTTTTTCCTCTGACTGGCCTCTTACTGATCATTTACTTCATTTTCTATGCAACTGTATAATGGCCACATGAGAAGAGGTGGCTGGAAGGTAAGAGGACGTGAAAATTATAGCTTGATCTATTTGCCTAAGTGAATGTACTAGTGATCCCTCACATGGAAGCCCTAAAATTGATTAGGTTGTTTGGTTCAACCTTTCTTAGTGCCATTGTCAATCTTCCCTATCTCTGCATAAGGGCTTCTGATGCTCTTTTCCCATCATTGTAGGGAAGTTCTTCAATACTTTTATAAACTTATTTCCTGTGACCTAATATTTTCTCTTTGTATTCTGGTTGATGAAACCCATAGGCTATATCTAGCTAATAATAATACATTTGTTGATGAAGGGTGCTCCCCTTAATGCCACAAACACATAATAGAAATAGAGAAGCAACAACAATTTGCAAGAACAGAAAATGTGCTTCTTATTATCTCCACAAATGTGGAATTACAAACTTTCAGAATTACAATATGCAAAGCCAAATGGGCATTCCCCTTACAATATTTTGTAGGACAAAGCCTTGAATTATTACCCAGATCTACCCAGAACTGCCCTAGACAACACTACAGGCCTTCTTTATATAGGCAATTTCCACCGCCCGAGAAGGTTCCAGAAATTTAGCCCATAGGGCCAACCAAACTTAGAATTATTTTATTTTACAATCTATTACATCATAGTCGGCTCAAAATAACTTTTGAAACCCGAACATAAATTTTGAAGAAAATTTATTTTCTGCCATTTCAGGTGACCCAACTTCCGAAGACCATAAGTCATCGCCAATTGATCCGATTGACTATTATGACCCCAATCTGGAAAGGCCACAAAGCACTCTATAGGCCTGACCAATACAAGTGCCTATCCCCCAATTTTTGACCTCATCCGGGGCCTCTAAAGCCTTCAAAATTGAGTTCAAAGTTTCTGTACCCTGCTGCCAATACCGAAAATCTTTAATATCTTCAAAACTAGACCTGATCTAGCCATGAAACTTTAC
>MU228115.1:384960-397245 GCA_018584345.1 Thuja plicata
ATCTTCTACTTCCTCCTTACCAACTTTTGGAATTAAAGAAAAACACACATTCTCATGCCTCATACCATCTAGGAACTTTCTTCCATCAACAAAAGTTATTCTTGCACTACCACATACCTTTTCTTCTATGTCATTCAATGGCTTTAGCTTATGTCGCACTCCATCCTTTATCACGAAATAGGTATTTGCACGACCATCATGTACAACACATCTGTCAAACTACCATGGTCTACCCAATAACATATGACATACATCCATAGATATGATATCACACAGTACCTCATCATGGTATCCACCAATCTTGAACTTCACGAGGCATTGTTCATTGATCACCATGACCTTGTGGTCATCCTGTACCCAGGCAATCCGATATGGATGTGGCTGTTTCTGTCTCTTGAGCTTCAACTTTGTCACCATCTCTTCTGACACCAAATTGTTAGTGGTTCCACTATCAATAATCACATCACAACACTTACCCTCACACTTGCACCTAGTGCAAAACAAGCTCCTCCTTTGTTCAGGTTCATTCTCACCACTCAGCAGGACTCTTCTATTAATCAACGTTTCTCCTCTTTCAGCATCTTCGGAATGTGATGATCTGACATCTTCATCTACAAGTGCAACTCTAGCCTGGACTTCATTTCTCCTGTCTATTCTTCCTTGGCACTAAGGACATTCAAATTCCCTATGACCTTCTTCTCCATAGTGAAAACATGTTTCACGGAAGCCTCCTCTTCCAGATCCTTGTCCTCTTCCTCTTCCTCTCTGATCTCTATTATTCTGATCTTGGAAATGATTGGAATTGTTTCCTCACTAATTTTGACTGTTACTGGCCTCATCCTTCTTTTTCAGATCTTCATTTTAGCCACCATATGACCATCCACCAGATCTTCCACCATGACCTCTTCCATTTTGTCTGCTCTCAAACTTCTTGTTCAGCTTTTCTTCTACTTTCAGGTAAAACTGGTATGCCTCCTCAATACTATTCATTCGAACCAGATTCAACTCCTCTTGAATGCTTGGCCTCAACCCATTAAGGTAATGGGAAATTTTCTCCTTATTAGCTTCTGTGTGGCCTATTCTAATGAAGATTCGATAGAACTCCTCTGTATACTCCTGAATAGATCTTCCTGCTTGCTTCAAACTTTGCATTTTCTTCAGCAGGTCAAGCTCATAATCAATAGGAATGAATTGTCGCTTCAACTTATCCACCATCTGATCCCATCATGTGATTTTATGTTTTCCCCTTCAATTTTGCTCCAATTGGATCTCCTGCCACCAGATATTTGCATGACCCTTCAGTCTGGCCTTCGCAAACTTGACCCAATTAGGATCCTCAATATCTTCATAATCAAAATATTCTTCACATTCGTTGATCCAATCAATCAACTCCTCTAGGTTAAGATTCCTTGAAAATGTAGGAACCTCAATCTTAGGTCTTTTCCCCATCTTGGAAATGGCTCAGAAAATCCTTTCTTCTTCTGGATTGAAAACTTCAACTTCTTCTTGATCATCATTTCCTTCTTTGGCTTCATCCTCACTTTCATTTCTAACATTAAGATTCATTCCTCTGCGATTCTCTTCTTGCAATGCTCACACTTGTCTCTGGAGCTCTCTAACCTCAGGTGTCACAACACCAGCTCTTCTGCCACGTTCCCTTCATGGAGGTATTTTTTTGATGCACACTGAAACCCTAACCACAGTCCTGGTGCAAATTGCCTCACACTTGGTGATCTGTTTACACAAAAACCCTAACCCACGGTCCTAATGCAAACTGCCTCATATTCGATGATCTGTTTACACACTCAGGAACTCCTAATCTGATACCACTTGATTAAGGGTGCTCCCCTTAATGCCACAAACACATAACAGAAACAGAGAAGCAACAACAATTTGCAAGAACAGAAAATGGGCTTCTTATTATCTCCACAAATGTGGAATTACAAACTTTCAGAATTACAATATGCAAAGCCACATGGGCATTCCCCTTACAATATTCTGTAGGACAAAGCTTTGAATTATTACCCAGATCTACCCAGAACTTCCCTAGACAACACTACGAGCCTTCTTTATAGAGGCAATTTCCACCGCCCGACAAGGTTCCAAAAATTTAGCCCATAGGGCCAACCAAACTTAGAATTATTTTATTTTAAAATTTGTTACATCGTAGTCAGCTCAAAATAACTTTTGAAATCCAAACATAAATTTTGAAGAAAAATTATTTTCCGCCATTTCAGGTGACCCAACTTCCGAAGACCATAAGTCATCGCCAGTTGACCCAATTGGCTATTATGACCCCAATCCGAAAAGGCCATGAAGCGCTCTACAGGCTTAACCTGCACAAGCACCTATCACCCAAATTTTTGACCTCATCCAGTGCCTCTAAAGCCTTCAAAACTGAGTTCAAAGTTTCTGTACCCTGCTGCCAATACCGAAAATCTTTAATATCTTCAAAACTAGACCTGATCTAGCCATGAAACTTTACTGGTAGGCTGATAAGACTGAGATGAACCTCCATATGTGAAATCAGAACATTCTTAGTTCGTATGACCAACTTACTAAAAATAGTAAGTTTCCATAGATAGTAGCTCTGCACAAGATAGCCCTTCTTGAAAAGCAAACAAAAATATTTTTGGGTGATGCAAGATTGCCCTTACACCCAGGATGCTCCTGCATCATTTTTTTAGGTTTACCATTTTTAGGTCACAAGGGAAACTGAACTGTCTATTCTTTTTCCCTATGTTTCCTTAATTGATCTCCATAGTTGATTTCATTTCTCACCCATGACAACAAGGCTGGAAAATGCACATCTCTAATAAAAAGTAATGGATTCCAATCGGTAACAAAAGCAACATCATGGTTATGTAAGTACAATTCACAGAGAGGATTCCTTATATAATTAGGCGCCCCTTCATAAGTATCCATAAATTCTTTTGGTGAGGCTATGTTTGGGTTGAGGCCTTTGATTTTTTTTGTCAGTTTAAACATAAGAAATTGTCCGTCTAGACATAATAAATTTTTCCTCTAGACATAACGCATATACCCTTGGGGGTGGTTTGTATTCCATTATCTTAGGAATCATCTCTACCACTGAATCTAATCCAAATTCCACCTTTTGTACTTCCTACTTCTGTCTATCTATTTATTTATTTCACTCATTCCTTTCTATCTCCCACATAGATTTTTCATATTGCATCTATTTATAAAAATATAGAGATAGGGAATGGAGTGAACTACTGTTTCCTAATATGTTTGTCATGTTCCTGAGCCCTGCCCATCATGTTGTTCTATTGGTTCATGTGTAGACGAAGGCTTCCATAATATCATCTATAATGAATCACTATGGTCTATTAACTGCTCAGTTGTGGCAACCAAAATGTTTTCTCCTTGGATTTCTTCATTAAATAGGGACTGACTTTCTTCTTGAAACAGGAGCTGATCCTCCCCATCTCTTTTCTAATTTATGACTTCCTCAAACAATGTAGCTGCAAGATCATTTTACTCCATATCCTGGATTGGGCTATCAATTTTTACTTGGGGTTCATCGATCAAAGGTTCCTGTATAGGATTCTCTAGAACATCAGCATGCATGTCCTTGGGAGTTGTATTAGGTGTTACTTCCCCTCGCATCCCAAGTTGACCACTTCTTCTAGGAGGAGTCCTTGTAGAGGTTGCAGGCTGCTGCATAGGAACACTTTTCTTCTTTGAAGAAGTGGATGTAGGAAACTGAAGAGTACGAGTGTCCTTGAAAGTAATAGTCGTAAGAGAAAGAGAAGTATTATCATCAAGTTTCCTCATTTTGTAACCTATAGGGTTGGAATCAGGAGTGATTAATACCTCTTTCTAAAATACATCCTCTACTATTTTAGCTTTCCCTTTATCTTTTTGTTGGTTGTTCTGAACAACTGTAGGATCCTATGAAGCTGTAGGAATATCATGCTCACTTATTTTAATACTAGGGTTTGTAATTCCCAATGCCCTAGTTTCTTTTTCTTCTTCCTCATGGGAAGGTTTGGAAGTAGATGGCTCCTGGACTAGAGATGAAGTTTCTACTAGAACATTTTCTTGTTCCTCATGAACCCTCTCCTCAGGTTCTTCACCATTTAGCTGCACTTCTTGTGCCAAAACAAATTCCTCCTAGTTCATGGGAGATACTTCTCTTAAAGATCTTTCCACCAAAATTTTAATCAACCCTTGGTGGGTGACAACATTATGTCATCCTTTCTTAACCTCCTCTGAACCCATATTTAGCATGGAATAAAGGAAATTGGGAACATTCATAATTTGACCATGTCATAAATGACTGAGAAATTTGAAATTTAGTGCATGCAAGAATAAAAAATGTCCTTCACAACTCAAATACATGATGACATGTACCACACGATATGCATATAAATTAGGTAGGGAAAATATTTTGGCTCCTTTCTTGTTCACCTCAAGTGCAAGGTTTGTTGGAATGGTGAACTCAGCCCACACCGACCATGCATCATGAACATGAGGAAATTATTCACCACCAGAGGGAAGCCTTGAAAATTTGGAAATTCTTTCCTGTGTATCATCCACTCGTAGGCCCTTTACCTTGGCTTCACCCTTATTCAAAGTGATGAGAAATTACACTAATATTTCCTCATCATAGTCATTTAACCAAAGAACATATGTTAGCCACCCAACATTGTAGAATGTCTGAACACTCACCGAGTCTTGTAACAAGGACAAGTGTTTGACTGGATCATGTCATATAGGCTGACCTCACATTTTGTAAATCTATAACTCTACCAATGCTGACTATTTTCAAAATACACCACTCTCAAAATCTTTCTCTGATAGATACCAACTATTTTGGAATCCCCTTTTGCTAATGCTTAGAAAATTTTGTGACAGACCAATTCATAAAGCTCTTTGGTAGGATATTTAAAATGTTTTGGTAGAGCTTGGGCTTGTTTTTGAAATAAATTGTAAAACAATAGTTTAAAATGAGGATCAAAAGGACAACTTCTCATGTGGGGATTGTTACATCAAACCTCAAGAATGGTTGCAGAAGTGTGATGAGAAAGGACAACGGTTCAAATAATAATGACAGTGAAAAGAAAGAATAAAAACCTTGCCCCCTACAAAAAAAGGTGGCAGGTGTCCTCACATACATGAGAAAAGGACAATGACGTTGGATTGATTCCTATATATTAAACACAAATTAACTCTGATCATGTAAAAACTAAGTAAGCTTATTGAATAATAATAAATATACATGCGTACCTCGATGACATTTACCATTGAATGCCCAAATTTGGAAAAGATTTTCTGACGTAAGATGGGAAAGCTAGATCTTTTGAAGTAATGATAAAATAAAAAGATGAGTGACATGGAAGAGATATGCTGTGAGATGGAATAAAACAGATTTATTATAGAAAGGAGTGCTTTCCTTTGACAAAAAGAAATTTTATTATGATTTGTATGATGGAAGAGGATTAGAGAGAGTGGAATGGAATAATATTCTACTCGGCTACAAGAGGTACTTTAGTTGTAGGAGAACTTTCAAATTGGTGAGGAAATCATCCTTTGTGGCTAGCTTATGGCATAGACAAAGTTTGTGTCCATTAACCAGTATCTTGAAATGCACAAGGTTGATTATGGATAACTGAACTGCGCCATTGTCAAAAAAAAATTCTATTTCATAAGGCCTGACCCAACAATGAGTTATCTTACCTTGTATTTCCAAGAATCATGAATCATAGAGTAGAGCCCAGTCACTAGGAGAATATATTTTTATTTTTATGTGAGAATCATGTCATTTCTTTCACTGTAACTAGACTATCTCTGTTTGTTGTAGTGTTGTTTTTTTTCATTTCATCTAGATTATTGAGTTATAGGAATCATTCTCACTGGGCCATAGGAAGATCCATATTTAGCTCCAGTGCTATGTGTAATTTATTGTGCTCAAACTCTATAAGCATCCTTACAGACTTCCCATACACAAAATCAAAAGGTGTAAATCTTGTCATTGTTTTCTAGGTTGTCATGTATGCCCAAACAAATTCCTAAATATTGCTTCACCAATGTCTCTTATGTGCCTAGGCTGTGTTGGTGAGGATCACCTCAATTTATCTACTGATGATCTCTACTTGGCCATTGGCCTAGGGGTGGTATGGGTTGGACTTAATGTGATGAATGTTATACTCATTCATCAATGTTGTGATCAGAGTTGATGTGAATCGCGCGTTGGCAAATAATAAATTTTGTGTAAATGTGATTTAATTTTTGGTTGTCATTTATGGAAACACATCAGGGTTTCAGACCAATTCTAGAGAAGATAAGTTTTAGTGATTTAGAAATTGACGAAGTGTAGAAACAGAGATACAAAAGTGTTTTGGGTGTCGAAGATCGAGATCTATGATTTAGGGAAAGCGAGCTTAGAGGAAGATAATATGGGGTATGTATGACCTCCACCTAAGATTAATCTTGTTTTGGTTGAGTCTACAGTGAGTTAGACAGAATTGAAGACAGACAAACTGTAGCAGAACACCGAAACATAGTAGTTTGATAGTAGCGAACATTGAGGAAGATGGCTTGGACTCCAAACAATCGAAGTTGTATTTTGGTTGTTGATAACCTCCACATCAGCTATGGAAGAGTACCGACTATGCATTTAATGTTTACTATATTAAATCTATTTTGTATTGAAGGTCGACTTAGTAATATTTGTAATATTCATACTGAGAGCCGACTTTGTAAAGTTGTGAGATATATATGTAAGATCTTTTTGATAAAGATTGTGTGTATGTAAGCTCAAAAGTTGGATGAGTTATTGAGTGAAGAGTAGAGAAGATAATGACAGAGATCAATCAAGAACTATAAAGGAACTATCTAAGCACCAATGTTGCTTTCTTTTGTTCATGTCTAAGAACACTTTGCAACCTGAATTATATTGTAAGAGAGCTATAAGCTCATTTGGCCCCTAATAGGGTGTTGTGGACCTTTAACAAGGTTTTTATTCCTCTAACAAGGAAATTTACTATGTAATATTCATCTCCTAATAGGGCTAGGTCTCCTTATAGGTAAATTATACTTTATTGCATGCTTGTGGGTACCATCTCCACCAGGGTTTCCTCGAAAAAAATATGGTGTTATGATTATTGTGGCATTTTCTTATGTTCTTTTCTTTACAAAAAGTTTATGGTTGATATTTAATTTGTTGAAGAATTTAATAAAGTACTATAATATTGATTCACCCCCCTCTCAGTATTATCCAATCCTAACAATTGGTATGAGAGATTTTGGCCCTTGGAGAGAAAGTCTAATAGCTTGAGGGAGATCATAATGGATTTGGATAGTTTGCAAGAAAAAATTGATGTTGCACTTGAAGACCTTGATAAAGCAAAAGTAGAGAATGGAGAATTGAGATTCAACATGCGTAGATATGAGAAATTCATTAAGAAACTCAAAGATCAACTTGATATTTCCAGAAATCAAAGACAAGATCTTGTGGTTCAGATAAAAGAGGATTCAGAAGAAGACGATTCAGATAAGATGAAGAAACTAAAAGAAGAGAATGAAACTTTGAAACTTGAAAATGAGTATATGGCTAAAGAAATACAAGTACAAAAGGATGCAAAGAAGAAAGTTGCAGAAGGTTTGAATAGTGCATTAGATCAAATGAAGAATGAGGCTAACAACTACAAGAACATGTATCTAGAAATGAAGAAATACAATCAAATTATAAAAGGTGAACTTGTTGAAGCAAAGAATGAGATTGAGAAACTTCACACCAGTAGTGATTTGATTGATGAATAGAGAGATAAATAGAAACCTAAAGGTGATATGACTAGTATTGGATTCAATGAAGTTGAATTTTCAAAGAATTAGGAAGATAAATCAAATGAGAAGAATGAGGCCGAGAAACCTACTATTTAAGAACCTAAAGAATAGATCAGACCCTTCAGAGGTAGATGCTTTGGGTGCAACAAATTTGGACACATGAAGAGAGACTACAGAGGTAATTCCCCTTTTAGAAATTTTTATGTTTATTGTTTTAACTATAATGGATATGGGCACAAGAAAGCAGAATGTAGAAAACCTAATCAATCAGGATATAGACAAGACAATGGAAGAGAACCTATAGTGAAACCTACATGCTACAAATGTAATAACATTGGACACATTGCGAAGTAGTTTAAGCTACAAGTCAATCATGAAAGAAGACCTCCTATATGTTACAAATGCAATAATCTAGGACTTATAGAAAAATTTTGCAGGTATAATGGATCAGACAACAGAAGAGTATCACCTCCTATGAATTCAGAGAAGAATTGAAATGATATTGGTAAGAGTGCTGCAGATGTGAAGAGTGATTTTAAAATTTGTTTCAAGAAGGTAGAAGACAACAATAGTGGTAAGATATGGAAGATCAAATAAATCAGTGAGACATCAGTTCAGGGAGATTCAGTAGAGGCTACTGGATCTTTTCCTGATGGTAGCAAGACAAAATTGACCTAATTGGCCAATCATGGCATTAGGAGGAGCATTGTATACAAATAACAGAATATATCCCACCCCAAAATTGGTGGATTGAGCTCATGTTAGCTTGGGTATAAGCTTGGCTAAGATCATGGAGTACACATCTAAGAGCGTAACATCAGTTGACACACATATTTTGTTCGTAAGATCTAACATCCGACTGGACAATTTTAAGTGAAAGTGAAATTCATAAGTTAAATTATATAAAAGAACCACATAATGACTTATCTCTTTACCATTTGACAAAGAGTGAGCTAAGGAAATCATAGAGTAGAGAATTTCATATTATTCTACATTGGCCGTGCATGATCGATTGAAGGATAAACTCATAATTCAGTGAAAGAAAGGTATTTTACATCATCTAGCCATGGATGCACCTATTATTTTTTATGTTACAGATAGACCTAGGTATAAGTTTAAGAAACATCTATTCAAATCATGCGAAGAGGATCCAGAGGGAAAAATTTTCCCAATCCCTGTATGACATGTTACACGTAGAAGATATTGTTGGAGATTTGATTCTGAGCAGTTGATTGATTGTATGTTTGTCATTTATGACAACATATAATACACACTAGTAATTTTGTATGTACTTATCAGAATGATGATATGAAGACTTGCGTGGATAGATACATTTTTTTGACATGTTTATTATGCTATGTTCATACATGCAGACCTAGATATGATGTTTTAGTAAAGTTATGTAATTCTGTTATTGGCAGTTACAGTTTTGGAAGTATAACTGTTTAGGGCTGACGTATATAACATGTTTCTTTAGTTGCACCTATCTTCAGGATATGCATGTGTATATTCATGTTTAGTTATGAGTTGATGATATTCATCTAAAGGCACCAAATGTGTTTCAAGAAGATTGCAAAGTTAGAGTTAATTTGGTGAGGCCGACTTAGTGAAGCGTCATGTCTATTTAGTTTAGACTTGCATGGTTGTAATTATGCTTGTGTGCTTAGTAAATCCAACAAGGATGTTATTAAGAGTTGTCTTACAGGTCTCGTGATCTCATAATTTGAAATAGATACTTATAGCAAGTCAATTGTGATACGCTAAGTGTGAATGATATGAAAAGAGAAGAAAGATGTATAGAGAAAATTATCAGAGTTGGTTCATTCATCAAGAGTCTATGTGAAGAAGAAGTGAAAGATTGTAATACACTGGAACTGATCAAGACAATAGGTCTACTCTACATTTCATCATCAGATATAGTGCATATCTGTTATATAGAAGGTTGTAGCCTTCACCATCAAGCAGTGAGCTTTTGGACAGTGAGTCCACCACCCCTAATAGGGTTATTTGTAAAAGACTCCTAACAGGGTCCGACCCTTAACCAGGTCACTATACTTGTTGCATAGTAAAGTACAACTCCTAACAGGGTTGAAATATCTTCTAACAGGGATTACTATAAACAAGTATAGTTCATTGTGGGTATTAATTCTCACTGGAGTTTTTACCATTTGGTTTCCCCATAATCAAATTGTGTGTTGTGTACTATGTTATCTGATTAAGCATTTACTTTGTTGTATTTTGAAGTTAAAGAAGAAAAGAATTAAAGTTATTAATAACTGATTCACCCCCCCCCCTCTCAGTTATCCTTTGGGACTATTCTAACAATTGGTATCAGAGCCAAGTGCCTTGGAGAAGAATCCTAACAGCTTAAGGTAGATTAGATGTCTTACTTTAGAAAAGAAAGCCCTAAGTTTGATGGAGAAAATTATCTAGATTGGAAAAACAAAATGATAACAAATCTACAGTGTGTTGGCTTTGAGATCTTTGAAATTGCCACACAAGAAGTTGTAACCCCATCTCTAAAAGACCTTGCAAAGGATGATGCTACTAATAGACAAAAGGAAACATTTACCAATAATGCAATTGCTAAAGAAGCTCTAATCAGTGCCTTATCCGACAGTGAATTTTCTGACATCAAGAAAATTGATAGAGCATATACCATATGGAAGTATTTAGAAGATATGTTTGAAGGAGATATTCAAGAAAAGAATGCATTCAAGAAGACATGGAAAAATAAATACAATAGTCTTGAGATGTTACCTGAAGAAAACATTAGAGCCAACAATCAAAGAATAAATGAAGCAGTCTCTAGAATCAGAAACAATGGTGGAGAAATATCTAAAGAAGATATAATGGACAAGTTGCTAACCACTTTAACATCAAAATATGAAAACATGATTAGCATTTTAGAGGAAACCATGCAATTCTCACAAGACTTCAAGAGAGAGACTTTGATTAGAAAAATATCTGCATTTGAGATATCAAGGTTGAAAACTGAACCTAAAAGTGAAACAACTTTCAAAGCCTTAGTCTATGGTAAGAAATCCTTACACATCTCCAGTCATAATGAGAAAGAAGAAGTTGGTGAAGAACTTGAAGAAATCATTTCTATAATTACTAGAAGAGGAAAGAAAGGAAAAGGAAAATATGAAGGACAACTTCCATTCAAATGCTTTTCATGTAACAAAATTGGTCGCTTTGCATCTAAGTGTCCTACAAGAGTCAAGATGTTTAGATCTAATTACAAACCCAAATATAAGAAGGAATGTTATCATGCTAAAGAAGGTGTAACTAATGAAGATTCGGGAGAAGATGAAATTGGATTTGTTTCCCTTAGTGACATAGAAATTTTGCTTGAGGAAATGGACATTGCAGATGAAAATGAAGAATAAGAGATAGCCCTAATTTCTAAAGCAGACATCAAAACTGATTGAATCATTGACAGTGGATGCTCTCATAATATGACAGGTGAAAAAGATAGATTCATTCATCTAGACAAATACAAAGGTGGTATGGTTAGATTTGGGGATAACACTCCCAAACCTATCATAGGTAGAGGTTCTATCACTTTGGATGGAAAGAACAAGATAGATGATGTTCTATATGTTGATGGATTACATCATAACTTGCTGAGTGTTGGACAGCTACTTGACAAAGGTTATCATTTGGAGTTCAAAGACAACAAGTGCATCATTAACAACAAGGATGGAGACATGATTGCATCAGGCTCCAAAACAAAAGGTAACAATTTTCAGCTTGATTCAGATGTTAGTTGTTTTGTTGCAAAGGTGGATGATAGTTGGTTATGGCACAAGAGACTATGCCATATCAATTTTGATAACATAGTAAAGATAAGCAATGTTAAGGCAGTCAGAGACCTTTCTAGTATTGCAAGACTTGTTGACACAATATGCAGGGAATGTGTTATGGGAAAGCATGTAAGGAGTTCCTTTAGAAGCAAGTAGAACTCAGCTGAAAACAAATTGGACCTAGTGCATACAGATTTGTGTGTTTCTACCCAAACAAGATCATACTATAGAGAAAGGTATTTGATTTTGTTTGTTGATGACTTTTCTAGGATGATGTAGGTTACGTCCTTAAAGGACAAGTCTGAAGCCTTTGAAAAGTTCAAAATATTCAAAGCTAAGGTTGAGAATGAATCCTAATTGAAATTGAAATCTCTGAGATCTGATAGAGGAGGAGAGTTCACCTCTGATGATTTTTATGATTACTGTGAATGATGAAGGGGACTCCCCTAAATACCACAAGTACATAATAGAAACAAAGAGAAACAACAGAAATTTGCAAGAACAAAAAATTGGCTTCTTATTGGCTCCACAAATATAGAATTACAAACTTTAGAATTACAATATCAAAAGCCACATGGGCATCCCTTACAATAATCTATAGGAAAAAGCCTCAAATAACCACCCAGAACTGCCCTAGAAAACACCACGGGCCTTCCTTAAATAG
>MU228115.1:409392-425081 GCA_018584345.1 Thuja plicata
TATATATATATATATAGAAAAGAGAAAAGAAAAAGAAAGATTATAGAGGAGCCAGATTAGTTGGAACACTTATTCATTTTTTCTTGACAATTGTTGCCATCAATGCCAAAAGGAGAGATTGTTGGAAATTAATAAATTTTGTGTAAATGTGATTTACTTTTTGGTTGTAATTTATGGAAACACATTTGGGTTTCAGAACGATTCTAGAAAAGATAAGTTTTGGTGATTCAGAAATCAACTAAGTGTAGAAACATAGATACATAAGTGTTTTGGGTGTCAAAGATCAAGATCAATGATTTAGGGAAAGAGAGCTTAGAGGAAGACAGTATGGGGTATGTTTGACCTACACCTAAGATTAATTTTTTTATGGTTGATTCTACGGTGAGTTAGACATAATTGAAGACAGAGAGACTGCAGCAAAATAGCGAAACATAGCAGTTTGACAGTAGCGAAGATTGAAGAAGTATGGCTTGGACTCTAAACAATCGAAGCTGTATTTTGGGTTTTAATAACCTCCACATCAACTATGCAAGATCATCAACTATGAATTTAATGTCTACTATATTAAATTTATTTTGTATTAAAGGTTGACTTAGTAATATTTGTAATATTCATACTAAGAGCCGACTTTGTAAAGTTGTGAGATATATATGTAAGATCTTTTTTATAAAGATTATGTGTATGTAAGTTGGAAAGTTGGATGAGTTATTGAGTGAAGAGAAAAACATAGAATGGAAGAGATCAATGAAGAACTATAAAGGAACTATCTAAGCACCAATGTTGCTTTTTTTTTCATGACTGAGAACACTTTGTAGCCTGAATTATATTGTAAGAGTTGTAAGCTCAGTTGGCCCCTAACAGGGTGTTGTGAACCTTTAACAAGGTTGTTATTCCTTTAACAAGGAAATGTACTATGTAATATTCAGCTCCTAATAGGGCTAGGTCTCCTTATAGAGATATTATACTTTAGTGCATGCTTGTGGGTACCATCCCCACCAAGGTTTTCCCTTGGCGAGGGTTTCCTCAAAAATAAAATATGGTGTTTTGAGTATTGTGTCATTTTCTTATTTTATTTTCTTTACAAAAAGTATATGGTTGATATTTAATTGGTTTAAGAATTTAATAAAGTACTATAATACTGATTCACCCCCATCTCAGTATTATCCAATCATAACACTGCACCCATTAGTTAGTAACTAGCTCCCTTGGCACACCATATCTTGTAAAAATATCCTCATATAAGAATTCACAAACCTTAATGTCCCTTGCAAGTTTCATTTCTCAGACCTCCACCCACTTAGTCACATAATTTGTGCAAACTAGGAGGTAAGAATTATCATTGGATGCAAGGTTGATCGGTCCCACAAAATCTAATCTACATTTGTCAAATGGAGTAACTACCACTTGAGGAAAGAGAGGCATTTTATTAGACTTTGTAGGGCGGTGCATCCTTTGACATTTGTCACACTTTCTAGTATACTTTGTTGGATCTATATGTAAGATTGGCCAGTAGTAACCTGTGGTTAAGACTATCATTGCTATTATTTTTGCTGCAAAATGGCCTCCACATCATCTCATTGTCTGATCAAGTCCAATATAAAATAGGCACTTGGAAATCCAAGAGAAATTGAAAGTTTTCTCTATGATAATTCACTTTTATTTGGATGAGAAGTGTAGAGGTACCTTGTTAGAGGCTAAGTAATTGGAAATTTCAGCATACCAAGGTGTACAAGATGAGATGGAGAAAAAGTGATCATTGGGAAAGCTATCATCAATGAATTGAGAATCATCAACATGTTGCTATGGTGACAAGAAATCTGCAACTACATTAGCTTACCTAGTTTATCAACTATTATGACATCAAACTCTTAGAGTAGTAGAAGCCCTCTGGATAACCTCCCGGTGATAGAATGTTTTTTAGTCAAATATGTAATTGTTGCATGGTCAGTGTGCATATAGATCTGGTATCTGGTAATGTAGTGGCAAAACTTGTTAAGGGAATAGATGACATCCAGGACTTCCTTCTCTATGACTCTATAGTGCAACTTAGGTTCCTGCAAATGTTTGCTGATAAAATAAATTGCAGGTTCAATAATATCATCTTTCTGCCCCACAACATAATCAAAAGCATCATTATGAATATGAAATGAGAATGACCAATTGGGTCCCCTTATAATTGATGCTTGAGTAATTTAAGATACAAGTACTCATCACAAGTGATGTTCCCTCAAATCTTAGAATCCTTTGTAAGTAGGAAATACATTGGGCTAGCCATTTTAGTTAAGTCTTTGATAAATCTTATTTAGTAACTAGCATGTCCTAAGAAACTTCAGACATCCTTTTTTTAGGCTGGTGTGAGCAGGTTCATGATGAACTCTAATTTAGAAGGATCAACTTGAATACCAACATAAGATATATAATGTCCTATCACTACCCCCTCTTGCATCATCATAAATAATTTCTCAATGTTTAGGGATAGATTATGTTCCTCAAATCTGCGAAGAACTTTGCCAAGTTTAGACAAAGCTTCCTCATAGGTTTCTCCATCTGTAGTGAAATTGTCAATGTAGCTTTCCATACAGTCATTAGAAATATCAGTAAAGATACAAATGACTACCCTTTGAAAGGTTTCGGGAGCATTACAAAGGCCAAAGGGTAAGACTGAGTAGGCAAAGGTTCCCCATGGATAGGTGAAGGTAGTCTTTTATTTTTCTTCAGGAAGAATCTTGATTTGGTTATACCTATTGGGATAATGGAAAGGGTGTAAACTGAGAGGGGAGGGGTGAATCAGTACCCTTAACAACTTTTAATCAATTCTTTGTAACCACTATTTTGTATTAACCAAATGAGTAGATTGCATACACCAAACATATAGTATCACTACTGAAATATAAATGCATGTAAAATAAATAATACACATACATAAAATTAAGTACTCATGACACTAGTATTTTTGTATCATAGAAAACCCCTGTTAGAAGGTAAAAATTGCAGTGGGGATGAAACCCATAAAACTTCACTACTGCAGTAAATAAAGTAGCTTGTTAAAGCTTAAAAATAATGATCACTTCTGATGATCTTACCCTATTAGGAGTAACAATGAGATCAATTAGATCTACCTCATGTGAGGATTTTGCAACACAAGTTATGTGTGCAATCGGTTAAGATATTTACATAAAGATGGTTAAGTCTACTCTATTAAGAGATTTAGGGGTCTATTACAATTGTTATTTCAAAACATATACAATCTCAATATTTCTGATATAGATCCATTGAGTACATTCAAAACATATCACCTCAATGTGAATGATAATGCATTCTACTCTGTTCTGCTTGGTATCCTTGCTTCTGTTCTAAAAATTGATTGTTGCAGTGTAGTCTCTATCCTTGAAATCCCTAGTCTGATCTCTGATGTCTGTAGTATGGTAGCTAATTGATCATTTATTGATCAACATACATTAAATTTTTTGACATATATACATTTATATATCAAACTTTATGACCTAATTAGGGTTCTACAATTACATCCCTAACCTAGGATCAATGATGTACATAATTTACCTTGATCATATAACATAGGAGATATAAACAATCAATGTTGTATAGCTGTAATTAATGCTCTCATCGATTGTTGAAAACTATTATCTAGGTTGGAAAAAAAGTTTTTACATCAAATAATGTGCCATAAAAAACTTTTATGTAGCCTGTTGTCCACTCGGTTATTGGTGTCCCTCAGTGCTTGGTGTAGTCAGTGTATCTCAGTTATACTGATTGTTAGGTTATACTATATAGCTTGATGTATTCTGGTAGCTTCGATATCACCGTACTCGGTTAACTCTGGCCGTGATTAGTGCTCTCAGTTAACTCTTCACTTTGGTGAATATACCAACTATCATGTTTGTTACTCCTTTACCGATTGTCCATGTTGAGTGCTTGAATACTAATGACAACTTCAATACATAATTGGACTAACATTCTCCCACTTTGGCATTAGTATAAAAAACTTAATTCTATACATAATATACATGATGACTCCCCCTTTGTGTATGTTTTTTATATGTATATGAAATCATCCTAATTATAGTATCCCCTTTACTATACTTATATACATATATTTCCCCATTTTTTGACAATAATGACAAAAGGAGTATAACTTACAATTTGTCCAAAATGGTAGTGTAAGATAAGAAATTGGAAGATGTAAATGTGTAGATAAATAATTGAGGAAAATAATGTGTAACGTGTTTTGAGATATGTGGGGAAGATAAGATGTTCCTTTTAACCTCAAATAAACAAAGGAAGGATCCAAATTGATTAACCCCAAAGGAAGGATCAATGCATCAATAAATTAATCGATTGGAAATAAGAATGTTTGATAGATTTAGGAAGATTAAAAACTTTAATTGAAATGAATTGAAGAAAAGTACTAACCTCGAAATTCTATAGACCTAAAGAATGCATTTTTGGGTTCTTGCACCGAGTTTTTGGAAAATATGCAACTGGATCTAGAAGAGAAACACAGAGACGAACAAAACCCAGAAATATTTTTCCAATCTAGCTTAGTTCTGATTTTGACCCAAAAGTCAATGTCACCTTTGACCGATAATTTTTTATTCTGACCCTAAACAAAATGTTGATTTTGACCCAGAAATGAATTTCTCCTTTGACCCAGAATTTTTTATTCTGACCCAGAATCTCTGATTTTGACCTAAAATATCTAATAGAAAATTTGTTTGTGGATCCTAATAGTTTTCCCAAAAGGGTATCCGAATGTGCACTCCAAATCATTATTCTGAACCTGTCCCTACAAGAAAAAAAGGTTTGTTTGTTGGGGGGGATGGGTTTTCCTTGGTCAAACCCTAATTTTGGAATTAAGATCAAAGTATAATTGAAATTGTATAAATAAAACAAAGTAAATGAACAAATTCACCTTGCTTGTATAGAAACCCTTGTGGAAGATTAGAATCTGTGGATCCACAAGTATGTATGAACCAAATGGACATAGAATGTAGGATGTCTCAAATCAATTTCTTTTAGATCTTCAACACCAATCTTAAATGGATCTTGGAATAGGAAAAGTCTTGGAGGAATGTGTATGGAGAAATCTTCAACAAGAGGGCTCCATAGATCTTGAATCCTTCAATGGCTACTAGTGGATCTCATTGATGAATTGAATGGTTGAAAGTCTTTGAATGCTTGAATGCTTGATAGTAGATGTTGGCTTCAATAGATCATGCATAAAGTTATCTTAGATGGTTGATGATTTATGGTTATAGAAAATGAGAGGAGAAGGCTTCCTTATATATGAATCTAGGGCACAATATTCTAGAGAGGCCTACAAAGGAGAATTAAATTCCAATTAGAACTTTATCCCTAGAAGTGGACCTATATTGAACATAATTTAAGAATCATCAATGTGAAGACCAAAATAGCGAACCTAGAAGAGGGAATTAAATCTTTCCAAATCCTGACATCTGGAAACCCTAAAAACCTAAAATCTAGACCTGGGGTCAGAAAAAGGTCAAGGTTGAGGTCAACCTTGACCCATAAAGGTTGATTTTAACCCTGAGGTCAAAATTCTCAATTTGTAGTTTAGGGTTCTAGAAACGGGCTGGAGAAAAGTGGGAAATGGGGCAGAACAAGAGAAAAAGCTAGATCTAAGTCAAAGACCCATTCAAGGTGCTTGACATGACCCCAAATTACTTACTCAGAAAGCTAAACCAGTCTACAATGGAAGGGCTTCCATTTTATGACTATACATTTAGCCCCCACTTTAGCAAGAGTATGGACTCAATGCAAACTCTTGGTAAAGGAGATCATGAAGAAAAGATAATCTTATTGAAATCAAAAGGGACAAAGGAATCCTCAAGCCCCCAAGGGCTTAAGTCTTTATCAACCCTAAGATCACAATAAGAGAGACATCACTAGTTAAAGAGAAAGAGAGAGATGGTGTGATTACCTCACACAATGAGAAATTATTTCCTATTGTGAACCACACAAGGAAATAGTGCAACTAAAAAGATGCAGTTGAACCGCCTAGTGAATGTGGCTACTCACTAGTCAACCCATCAGGAAGATCTGGTCTTAAGGACACCTTCTGACCTTAAGGGATCAAAACATTATAAATTGAAACTGGACGGATCAAGAGATCCATATAAATTTAAATTGGAGGGATCAAGAGATCCTATAAGGTGAAAATCCATGATTTAAGGATTAGTCTTTAATCCATAAAGGGAGAGAGTTTTAATTTTTAAATTATTTTCAAAGTGCGTGTGTGCAAAAAGTGAGTAGAGTGTATGCCCCCACGTTAAAGTCATTGCTAACACTTTAACAGGAGCAATGGATTTAACAGAAACATAAAAAACCCTACTGATTATGTTTCCACTATGAGATGCTCCTAGATGAGGACAAATCAAGGGAAATACCACATAAACATACAAAGAACATAGAAGGGATCTACCTACTATGGGGTCAGTATGATCATAAGATAATATGTATATATAGATATAATATTATTGCAAGTGAATTGACATCATTCCCCAAAAAAACTAGAACTACCATCATAATGGAGGAAAGAAAAATCAAGAGTTACAAAGAAGAGTCTTTTCAAACCACAATATAGAGACCAAATAGAATCAATGCTACGATGTCACATATCCAAGCGGACTACAAAAGAAATTTTTTTACAAACAATAGAATAAGTACAACATAGCATTAAAACAACATATATAACAGAGTAAAGATACATATAGAGGAATTGTCCAATAGGTTTTATTCCTTTATCACCTTGCACCAACAAAGTAACAAGCATCATATAAAAGAATCTAACAAACATTTAGCAAACAAATTACGGGAGAAGAAAAATACAACAAGCAAACACAAAAAGGGCTACCATGAAGGACAAGCCAATCAAGTGCATTGCCTACTCTACCTATCTTGGTTTGTATCATTTAGGGAAGGTGGGAAACTCGTAAGAGGGACTATATCCAATACAGTAGGAATAATAGCTAGTTCCAAACAAGGATCCTCTTGAGAATCACGATGTTTGATACTAGGTGTAATTATTAATTCAATTGAAAGCATATGAGGTAAATCAGTATCAAGATTGATGGTCTAATATTCATCATTAGGATAAATAGGATCATCAAGAGTATCCTCCTCATCAAGATTAATTAAAATAGGATCTAAGATGTGGATAGAATTGTCATAATCATTCATCTTAACATCATTATGAACATTAACTTCTTCCAACACATCAGGCATAGGTTGGTCAAAAGAAGGTAAAGAATTTTGAAGAACAGAGGCACAGGCCCTAGCATTAGCCCTATGCTTCTTACGATATTCATTATAAGATTTGTTACATTTTTCTTTGTTTGAAACATGTTGAGAACTAGGAGGAATAAAACTTGTCTCCTTCACAGGATCTATAGGAGGATTGGTAGGGTTCACAGTAGGCTGAGAAGTGACATTGGGAGATTTATTACTAGAGATATTAGTAATGGATAAAGGAGGTATAGAAGGAGTGGGAAAAAGACCACAGTTAAGATTTATCTGAGGCATGCTTAACTTGACAATCTTGCAATGGTTATAGGCTTGATATGAATGAAAATGGTTATCAGGGCGAGGAGGACATGAATTAGTAAATGAAGGCCAAAATAAATCAAGAGTAGCACAATCTCTAGGCCTAGAAGGTTGATTAAAACTAAGATTAATTTTTTTCACTTCTTGATTATGAATGAACTTAATACACTTATGAGTATGAGAAGCAGCAACATGCATGGTAGTCAACCAAGGAAAACCAAATTTCACTTGAAATTGATCAGAAGTAGGAATGATAATGAAGGTAGTATCTACAAATTTACCATAAAGTTCAACATGGAAGTTAATAGAGCCATGTGAAGGATAGAGAAAACCATTACAAGTTTGGATCCATGTGTCAGATGTATCATAACAATGATGTCAAAGGTTTTTCATAAAAATGTTTTCCTCAGTAATGACATTTATTAAAGATGTGGGATCAACAAGACAACCACACATAGGTATCTTAGCAATACTATAATAAATATAAAGGGGACCATGGGGAGCCTTAATAGTCTCAGAATCATCAAAGGTGATTGAGAGTTCCCTAGGTCATTTATCTTTAGTTTTTTTCTGAGGTTTAGGTGGAACTTGAAGTTAAAGTGGAGGCGAATGATCTTGAATAGTAGGTTGAGATAAAATGGCACACTCCACATGATTAACAATGTGATTGAGATCATCTATTATTGAATCGTAAACAATATCTACAGAAGATGGTTGAGTGATGGTATTAGTATCATGTGTAGGTAAAGGATTTGTATAAATTTGAAGGTTTTGATTAGGAGGAGAGACATATTTGTTCTGATTACCATCAAAATTTTCAATAGATAAAGCATTAGAATCAATTAAGTCTTGAACCTTATGTTTTAGAGAATAACATTTTTCAATATCATGGCCATTATGTCGATGGTATTGACAAAAATATTTAGGGTCAAAGGATTTTGATGCCATCATAGTAGGGAGAAGAGGTCAAATAGGAGGCAAGGTAATCATATTAGAACTTAACAACCTACTCATAATAGAATGTAAAGATTCGTAGAGAGGATTAATTGTATGATTTATACAAAAAGTAGTGGATGCAGAAGTGCCATTGTTGGATACAACAACAACTTGATCAGTGATTGCATTCACCTATTTATTTATCTTGACATAGTTGTTAGGTTTCTAAAAATTATTAGGATTAGGAGTAGTGCCACTCTTATCAATTGGAATAGGAGCCATTAGAGTGTTGATCTCAAATTGACTCAATTGTAATTGATAATGATGAAGTGTTGCACAAAGTTGTTGAAAAGAGGTAAATTCAGTAAACAAAATCTTATCTCTAATATCCTTTTGTAAATTTGAAATAAAAATTGTTGAATATCAATATCAGGAACAAGATAAGAAATATGAGCATACAAATGCTTAAATCTACTGATAAAATCAGTCAATTTTTCCTTAGTGTTTTGTTTACAATGCATTAAATTAGTTAAGGAAACTTGCGGACCAATGTTATTTTGAAATTGTTGGATGAAGGTATTAGCAAGTTTAGGAAAAGAATAAATAGAATAAGGAGGTAAAGAACAATACCATTGCAATTCCTTATAACAAAAATTTCTAGCAAACCACTTGGCTAAAATCCTATGGTCATGAGCATAATCACTACAAAGGATTTGAAATGTTTTAACATGAGTAACAGGGTTTCCTTTACCATTGTAATTCTCAAGATGAGGCATCTCGGCTTGCTAAGGGATAGTAGCATGAATAATTTCTAAGGATAAAGGACTACCCATGTCACATGTAGGAATGCTAAACTTGGATTGGGTTAAAGATGCAAGTTGTTATTGTAAAGATGACATGGTTTGAGCCAAACTAATGATTGAAAAATTATTAGTAGAAATAGGTGGCATAGAAACATTAGGAATAGTAGGAAATGTGTAGGAAGTGGCAAGAATGGAAGACACAACCATTGGAAGAAGATTGGAATAGGAAAAAGGAACACTATGGTAAGAAGGTTGTGATGTAGGTAGAGACACCAGTGGAAGACTCACAGGAATAGATGAAATTGGGAGAGATGTAGTCATTAAAGGAGGAGTGTAAGTAGGAATGATAGGTAAGGGAACAAAAGAAGGTCCCTCACTAGTGACAGGATGATTGAATCCTATATCTTGAGCCTCTTGAGCTAAAGCTTTAATATTTAAATGCACAATATGAGTGATACCATGCAAGAGATTAACACCTTGATCACTATCACAAAGGAATTTCTTAAGAGACTATATAGCTTGGATATAATCTTGATTATGGTTTTCTTGAATAAGCCAATTTCCAATTTTATCAAGTTTTGTTGAAAGTTTTTGGACTTGTTTAGGATGAACACTTAAAGAATCATCCTCATCATGAGATGAGTGAGAAGAGTTATGCTCCATAGAAGGATTGGAATCATGGGTGGTTAAATTTTCATCCGGGATCCTAAGGAAAGGAGAGGAAGACTCAGGATCAAAGGAACCCATAATTCTATAGATTCTTCTAACTAGGACACTATAAGTAGGACTAGGGGTAGTAAAGATCATACACCAATGCAATGCAATGAAAATGAACTAATTTAGGAAACACAAGATTTTTATTTTTTAATTTTTTGAAATGTAAAAGAAAGAACATAAAAGAAAGATAATCTAATATGCATGCAAGATCTAACATAAAAATGTAAATCTAACACCAAAAAGAAAGAGTTTTCTATCACAGGTTCACGAAAATGTAAGATGAGAAATTGGAATATGTAAATGTGTAGATAAATAATTGAGGAAAATAATGTGTAATGTATTTTGAGATATGTGGCTAAGATAATATGTTCCTTTTAACCTCAAATACACAAAGGAAGGATCCAAATTGGTTAATCCCAAACGAAGGATCAATGCATAAATGAATTAATCGATTGGAAATGGGAAAAAAGAGGAAGACCTTAGATTCCATTTTATAGAAAACAATGTGTGATGGATTTAGGAAGATTAAAAACTTTAATTGAAATGAATTGAAGAAAATTACTAACCTAGAAATGCTATAGATATGAAGAATACTATTTTTGGGTGCCTACACTGAGTTTCTGTAAAATGTGTAATCGAATCTAGAAGAGAAAAGTAGGGATGGACAAAACCCAGAAATCATTTTCCGATCTAGCTCAGTTCTGATTTTGACCCAAAAGTCAATGTCACCTTTGAGCCAAAAATTTTTATTCTAACACTGAACAAAATGTTGATTATGACCCATAAATGAATGTCACCTTTAACCCAAAATTTTTTATTCTAACCTAGAACAGAATGTCGATTCTGACCTAAAATATTTGACAGAAAATTTGTTTCTAGATCCCGATAGTTTGCCGAAAAGAGTATCCAAATATGCACTCCAAATCACTTTTCTGAACCTGTCCCTGGAAGAAAAATGGTTTTTTTGTTCGGGGGGTTTGCCTTGGTCAAACCTCAGTTTTGGAATTAACCTCAAACTATAATTGAAATTGTATAAATAAAACAAATTAAATGAACAAATTCACCTTGATTACATATAGAAACCCTTGTGGAAGATTCAAATTCATGGATCCACAAGTATGTATACACCAAATGGATGTATAATTTAGGATGACTCAAATAAATTACTTTTAGATATTCAACACCAAACTTGAATGGATCTTAGAATAGGAAAAGGCTTGGATGAATTTGGATGGAGAAATCGTCAACAAGAGGGCTCTATAGAGCTTTCATCCTTCAAAGTCTACCAATGGATCTCCTTGATGAATGCAATGCTTGAAAGTATTTGAATTCTTGAATTCTTGATAGTAGATGCTTGCTTCAATAGATCATGCATAGAGTTTTCTTAGATGGTTAATGATTCATGGTTAGAGAAAATGATAGGAGATGGCTTCCTTATACATGAATCTAGGGCACAATCTTGTAGAGAGGCCTACATAGGAGAATTAAATTCCAATTAGAACTTTATCCCTAGAAGTGGACCTACATTAAATATAATTTAGGAATCATTGCTTCGAAGATCAAAATAGCTGACCTGGAAGTGGGAATTAAATCTTTCTGAAGCCCGACTTCCTGACCCCAGAAACTTGAAATCTGGACCTGGGGTCAGACAAAGATCAATTCTAACCTAGGTTAAGGTTGAGGTTGACCTTGACCCAGAAAATTCTATTTTGACCCTAATGTCAAAAGTCTCAATTTGCACTTTAGGATGCCAGAAAAAGGCTAGAGAAAAGTGGGAAATGAGGCAGAACAGGGGAAAAAGACATATCCAAGTCAAAGACCCATTCAAGGCGCTTGACATGACCCTAAACCACTTACTCTGAAGGCTAAACTAGTCTACAATGGAAGTGATTCCATTTTCTGACTATTGAGGTAGGATGAGAATTATTAAGAGTTTCTAGTAGCTTCTCCTATTACTCTTTTAAAGGTGCAAGGGTTAATTCTATGTTGATCTAAGCATGCATATCATATATGATGTTGGCTATTGACAATTGTGGGGTGGAAACTAAAGTCTTTTCCAATTTCACATGTTTTTGCATCATCACCAAATGATCTAGTAACATTGCATGTAGCTTGGTTACATATTCTCTAATTTTCTCCTCTTCTTTCTTTAAGTCTAGTCCCAACCGCTTGGTTTGGAGAACTTTGTTGTAATGCATCTCCTATGCATGTTGCTCGGTTGATAAACTAGTTGCACTATCTTTTATATCTTGATCTATTTTATTTATCTTTTCACTAATCTCGGTAGTGAAGTTATCTAGAGTGAATAACTGTTGTATAGTTCTAATGGCTTCATATTTGGCAGTTTCTAAACCACTTACAAATTCAAACAGAGTTACCTTATTGATGGCCACTACTTGGTTGATCTTCTATGTGACTTTGTCTTATATCTTATTTTTTTCTCTTTCTTCTAATTTATGCTCGACATCAATGTCATGTTTTTTAATGGCCTCAGTAATTAGTGCAAGTTGATCAATGATGGGGGTCATTTCAATGATAGCTGAGTCGGTAAAAAATTGTTGTAGGATTTCCTTGCCGACTTCTAATACTTGTGCATTTTTGTGTTCTTGCCTTAACTTGTCTTGTGTTACTTTCATGGTGCATAATTCACCATATTTCTTCAATTTTTCTGGATCAAGTATTCTTGTATCCCATGCTAGAATCTCTATGATTTCATCTAAATATACTGCATCTTTGATTCCTTTCTTCTTATTCCTTTTCTTTCCTTGAACACTGGTTGAAGGAGATAAAGTTAAAGCTAATTGAGCCTTGTGGTTAGGTTCAAGCTCTGTACTTGGTGTGATGACTTGAGGTGTCTTGGTAACAAACTTTGTATCTACAGTAGAAGTATCTACTATATTATCTGTGTTTGTAGACACCCAAAAATGGTTCGAGCCTTCTATTCTACGTGTTTTAACATTTTTTAGCATTACAATTGAAACATTGTTTTGTGGCCTATTTATTCATCTATGTTGCGCATATGATATTTATTATATCACAATATTGTATCTTTCTTTGATGATTGAATATTGCAAAAAATTTCAATTATTTACTTATATTTCTACTCTCTTTTTCAAATAGATCATTTTCCTAATCAATTTTGATCAACCCTAAACTGATCCTATTCAGTCCTAAACCAATCTTATTCAATCCTAAACCAATCCTATTCAATCCTAAACCATTTCAAATCATCCTAAATCAATTAAAATCTATTATATTCTATTCCTAATTATTTTCATAATTGTTTGGACTTGTTCCAACCATTCTAGGGCATTGTCTAAGATCATCGATGCCTAATTAACTCAATTTTCAAATCGATCAAACCCCTTTTCTAAATATATTCAATCTTGTCATATTTCTAGGAGTGTTATCCAAGTTCATCGATGCTTTGTATCCCTTTTATCAGCTATTTGATAACATTGTCAAAGTTCATCAATGTTATCGTTATCAATCTATCATTATCAATTCAATAGTGTTGTCCAAGTTCATCAATATTATTTCTGATCATTATTATTTTAGGAACATTGTGCAAGTTCATCAATGTTTCCCTATTCCTATTTCAATCCTATTGCATCATCAAATTTCATTGATGTTATTCAATCATTTTCAAACATCATTATTTGGGCGCATTGTCAAAGTTTATCAATGCCTCGAACCTATCCTAATTCTACCAATATTATCCCAATCAATTCAAGTGTACATTGATACATTCAATTTGATCAATAATTCACTAATTTATCCTCTTGGGATGAATAACCTAAGGTTTGTCCCTATTATATATGAATAAATCATATTTATTCATTTTTTATCCTAAGTCTTCATAATTAATTAATTAGCTAATTCTAATTTATAGGATTTTATAATTTCATAAATGCTAATTTGTATTTATGAGTAATATTGATTTATTTATTGAATCAAATCCTCCTAATCCCACCTAATTTTTCATATCCCTTGATTGTGATTCACATCCTTATGAAGGTGCTTCATGATATCTTCAATCTATCCTTATTCCATTTCCCCCTAATCATGCTTCCAATTTCCTACCTTCTTTTCCCTCCATTGTGAATCGAATTTATGCATTCTAATTCACCTAATTGCTTCTCATTTTCTATAAATTGAGATTCATTCCTCTCATTCAAGTTTGAACCACTATCTCCTAGTATTCTTGCTATCTACTTGTGATTTCAAATTCTTTGTGCAATTTTGTTATTGTCCAAGAGCAACATCAAATCTACTCTATGGAGAAGAAAGGAGAGAATTTGAGCATCACTTGAAGGGAGTTCTTAAGTTTTTATTGCATATTTTTTGTGAATTCATATTTCAATGGCTCTAATGTTAGATTAGATAGGTTAGCATATTGTTTACGGTTTGTGGTTACCTAAATATGCTTCTTATGCCTTTCTCTATTCTTACATTTGGTGAGACTGGATTGCCCAACTGGTAATAGGCTAAATCCAAGCCCTTACGAACCGGTATATAAAATATGTCATTGTGATTAATCTCATAGTCATTACAACATTTGGGGTCAAATTTTGATGCCAATTTGCAATGGCGCTACCATTTGTGTGTGAGTTTGTATTTTTTTCCAAGTTCCCTTGATGTTGTCATAATAGTGACGATACCATCGTAATTGTGACACCCTCTTTATTATAAACAAAAAAGAAAATAAAAAGAAAGGCTCATTTGTGATCAAGCTATGCATGTGAGCGAAAGAGGGCCCTAATTAGTAAACTATAACATTTTACAAAGAGGGCTCTTGTTGTATTGAATCCAGCAGTCACAACTGAAGAATCCAACAGCTCGTTCATCACTGGTTAGCACTAGTGTTACCCCCAGGTTTTCAATTTAGTTGGTTTCCTTCACGTTTAGGGTATAACAAGTTGTAATTTCTAAATTTTTTGATATTCAAATTATTTCATTTGCGGTAGCAGCGTATTGAAAAGTCATTTTTTATTCTATCAGCGACTTCAAGTATAAGATCAACAAGCCACCGCATACTCATCAACAAGCCACCGCATACTCACCCCACCGCATACTCACCATTTAAGGTATGTCTTATTTTTTAGCCTTTGGTTAATATCATATTACATGACTAGAGGCGTATACCTTGAGATGTCCTGATTGATATTAGTCAATATGATGAGCATATTGCAACTTTTTCATCCGAGGAACTAATGAGAACATACATCGTGATTTCATCAGAGGTAGGGATCCCTTTAGCTGATACTAGTCAATATGATGATCACCTGCATTAAGATTTAGAAAGATGTATAGGTGAGTCACAACATTTTGATTATTTGGCTAGCGGTGAAAAACATAATCCATCTACTAATAATTTTGTTGTTGAACATGTTGATTAACCATGCATGTCCATATCTCATCTCTTGCCAAGTCAATGTCACAATTCTATCCATGAGCAACCTGAGAAATTTGGCGTTTGATATCTATATCATTACTATGACTTGTGAGGCAATATCAAAGTGTGTGTGTGTGTCTCTTATATGACTCAGTAAGCTTTCTTCTTACCCTATTAAAGATCTCATTATTTCTTACTTTCCAGATGTGCCATAAATATTCAGTAGTAAAAGAAAGCCAAAATAAGCTATGCGTATT
>MU228115.1:435796-460495 GCA_018584345.1 Thuja plicata
GTACTTCCACTATCAATAATCACATCACAACACTTATTCTCACACTTGCACCTAGTGCGAAACAAGCTCCTCCTTTGCTCAGGTTCATTTTCACCACTCAGAAGGACTCTTCTGTTAACTAGGACTTGTCCTCCTTTAGCATCTTCAGAATGAGATGATTTTGCATCTTCATCCACATGTGCAACTCTAGCCTGGCTGTCATTTCTCCTATCTGCCCTTCCTTGGCATTGAGGACTTTCATATGCCCTATGACCTTCTTCTCCACAGTGAAAACATGTTCCATGGAAGCCTCCTCTTCCTGATCCTTGTCCTTGTCCTCTTCCTCTTTGATCTCTATTATTTTGATTGAAATTATTTTCCTTCTAACCCTGACTACTACTGGCCTCATCCTTCTTTTTGTGATCTTCATTTTGGCCTCCATAAGATCATCCACCAGATCTTCCACCGCGACCTCTTCTGCTTTGCCTATTTTCAAACTTCTTGTTCAACTTTTCCTCTACCTTTAGGGCAAACTGGTAGGCCTCTTCAATACTATTCATTCGGATCAGGTTCAACTCCTCCTGAATGCTCGGCCTCAACCCATTAAGGTAACGGGAAACTTTCTCCTTGTCAGCTTCTACATGGCCTGTTCGGATGAGGATTCGATAGAACTCCTTCGTATACTCTTGGACATATTTTCCTGCTTGCTTCAAACCTTGTATATTCTTCAGTAGATTGAGCTCATAATCAACTGGAATGAACTATCGCTTCAATTTATCCACCATCCGATCCCATCTTGTAATTTTCTCCTTTCCTCTTCTATTTCGCTCCAATTGAATCTCCTGCCACCAGATCTTTGCATGACCCTTCAGTCGGGCCTTCGCAAATTTGACCCTATCAGGATCCTCAATATCTTCATACTCAAAATATTCTTCTATTTCATTCATCCAGTCGATCAACTCTTCTAGGTTAAGATTTCCCAAAAATGTGAGAACCTCAAGCTTAGGTCTTTCCCTGATCTTGGAAATGGCCCAGAAAAGCCTTTCCTCCTCTTGGTTCAAAGTTTCACCTTCCTGATCAAAATCTCCTTCTATGTCAGCTTCATCCTCACTTTCCTCTCTTACGGCAAGATTCATGCCTCTGCGAATCTCTTCCTGCAATGCTTGCACTTGTCTCTGGAGGGCTCTAACCTCGGGTGGTACACCTTAGGCTCTTCCGCCACACTCCCTTCGTGGAGGCATTTTTGCGCTTATCGTTGAAACCCTAACCACAGTCTTGGTGCAAACTGCCTCAGAGTCAGCGATCTGTCTACACACTCAGGAACTTCTCGCTCTGATACCACTTGATGAAGGGGACTCCCCTTAATAGCACAAGTACACGACAGAAACAAAGAGAGAAACAACAGAAATTGGAAAGAATAGAAAATTGGCTTCTTATTGGCTCCACAAATGTGGAATTACAAACTTCAAAATTACAATATCAAAAGCCACATGGGCATCCCTTACAATAATTTGTAGGACAAAGCATCAAATAACCACCCAGAACTGCCCTAGACAACACTACGGGCCTTGTTTATATAGGCAATTTCCACCGCCCTAGAAGGTTCCAGAAATCTAGCCATTAAGGCTGACTACCCTTAGCATTTAATTATTTTTTCACTTTTATTATAAAAGGGTCGGCTTTAAATATTTACAAAACATGAGATTAGGTAGCCCAACTTCCGAAAGCCATAACTTTTGTACCATAGCTCCAATTGGCTATTATAACCACTTTTCGAAAAGGGGAGATCACGATCTACAGTGTCTAACTAGCGAAGTGCAAGTCAGCCAAGGGTTCGACCTCGATCCAGAGCCTCTAAGGTCCTGAAAATTGAGCTCAAAGGTTTTGCACCCTAAAATCTCAATAGTAAATCCTTAATAACTTCACCAATATAGATGATCTGGCAATGAAATTCAACTGGAATTCTTATATGACTAAGATGAACCTTCACCTCGAAAATTAGAACATTCTGATTTCAAACGACCAACTTACTAAAAATAGTAAGTTTCCAAAAATAACAGCTTGTACAAAATAGCCATTATTAAAAATCAAACAGAAATATTTTTGGGTGATGCAAGATTTCCCTTACACCCAGGATGCTCCTGCATTAATAGCTTGGAACAATTTATGGATTACCATGCACACGACAAGAGTCGAGATGACATTATTTGAATGCCTACGGATGGTTCATCATTTATGGACATATAGTAAAAATGGCCACACTTTAAAGAAGAACCTTGAAATCTCAAGCTTTCTCTGACAGCAGATGGTGTCAATCTATATGGAGAGATGAGATCTGTTTACTCGATGTGGCCTATTTTTGTTATCAAAAATAACCTTCAACCATGGATGTCAATAAAGAGGGAGCACATTATGTTGGCAATGATTGTTCTAGGTATTTTATTATTTTATAGTTATCTACATGTAATTATAAGTCTTGGAGTGAAATTGCCAGAATAATTATTTGATGTTGTTAATTCAACTAGGTAAGTACCAAGTGAAAGATATGAATGTATATATTGTGTCTCTTATCGATGAGTTATTGGTGTTATGGAATGGTTTCACTATGTATGACATCTCTAGACCAATTGGACAAAGACAATTTCAATTCCATGCAATGCTTGTGTGGACAATTCATGATGCTCCAGGGTTGACACGTTTTTGTGGTATGTTATGGTGAATTCTAGTTGTATGTGATAATTCTAATTCTAAAAATTCACATATTTAATCCTATTGTATCATTATCTTGTAGGTCTTACAACAAAGGGAAAATTTTCATGTCCAATGTGTGGTCCAAAAATGAAATCTCATCATTCCAAAAATTTAAGCAAGTAGGTGTTTGATGAGTATAGGTATCATAAGTATCGAAAAATATCTTTTCAATGGGAAAGAAGAGACTACATCAAAGCCCCAAAGAATGACACCTCACTTATGGAAGTTGTAATATAATAGAATTCAAGGTAATATCATTTCACCTAATGGTTGATGTTTGAAAATTATATATTTTGATTGTTTTTTTTGGCTAATTATGTAGTTGACGATATTGAAGGTCATGAAGGCAACGCTGACCAGCTTCCAAAGGGACTAAAATGTTATCCCAGAGAATGTAGTAGGCTGCCCTACTATGAGCAGCTACAAATTGTACATTTGTTTGATAGTATGCATATTGGAAAGAATGTAACAGAGACACTGTGGAAAATATTGGATGGAAGGCGTGACAAAGAAAAACTTGGCAAAATTTATAGTGACATTCACGATTCCAATCATGCAACGAAAATTATCATTGAATCAAATAGCAATGGAGACTAGATTAATGCAACTACTCTTCCTTGGTTATTAACAAATCAACAAATTAATGCCATAAAAGAAGTCATTCGCAAAATTTGATTTCCTACAGGATTTGCTACGAATATAAGCAATGTTATATCAAAGAAGAGTGATTTTGGGTCAGGGATGAAAATGCATGATTGGCATACCTTCATCAAGGTAAGTCACAGTCTTTTGTATTTACAATATATTTGTGTAACTACATTCAATTTTCATTGTATGAAATGATCAGTTGACAATTGTTGTAGTATTTGCTACCCCTATCGCTCCCAGAGAACTTTGATTGACAATAATATCAAAAAAGTGATATATGATCTTGGAAAATACATGAGGTAAGCAGTGATATTAGTTCAATATATCAAACAAGTAATATATTGTAAAGTCTTGTATTTATGTAATTTTGTGTCTTCAATCCCTTGTAGGTGGTTTTCATCTAAATAAATTCATAAAGAAGATATAAAATATTGGAAGAAAATAATTCCTCGTTTAATGTGTGAAATAAAAAAGTGTTTACCTTCAACCTTTTTCAATGCACAAGAACACTACCTCATATACCAAGTTGAAGAGATTGAATTGTGTGGACCTGTACATGTTAGGTCAATATGGATGGTTGAGAGACACTTGAAATTTTTCAAGGGTTTGGTACAATAGAGAGCACCTCTAGAGGGTTCTATGGTTGAAGTATATATGGTATACTAGATGATGGTGTACATTACTCAATATCTTCCTAATCTTGCAGCAAAATTCCATATAGATTGCATTTGGGATCTCAACTCCATTAAAAATTTTGAAGGGGAGTACGTGAGAAATGGTAAATTTAGGAAACTGAAAGGTAATAAATTATGAGATGTTATTGTAGTTAATTAAATCTTATTCTTCAAAATAAATCTGTTGTAACTGATCATCTATTTACTTTTGTACAGTTGCTAAAGAGTGGGATACAATACATTTGTTTATTGCAAACAATCAAGATTGGATGATGGACTGGATTGAATGATGTCAACATTATGGTCATAGATTAAAATGGGAATCTATGTCTTCATTGGTTATAAAAGCTCATCATAATGGAGACCCCAATGTTACACAAAAGGAAATAGATTTAGCATATGGTTTAAGTGATTGCCAAGCATTTATAAATTTGTTAATCAACCGTATGTTTTTCAACTCGTGATGCAATAATTTATACATGTTTGAAATTATTGTAGGTGAAACACCACAAGGCTATGTTCTATAATGGTTATAAATTTTGCATCAAAAAGTTGGATGACACGAAGAAAACTTGTGATTCTGGGATAAGTGCAGTCTTCCAAGTGACCAATATTCCATCTAGAAATGACTTACATCCTCGAGAGTCACAAAATCGATACTATGGTATTTTGGTTGATATATTGGACTGTGACTTTAATTCCTTCAAATCAGTTCTCTTCATCATGAAATGGTACAGACTATGTCTCAATCAAAATGATCTTGATAGAACTATTATTGAACATGACAGTGCATTTCCAATGATTAATATAAGGTTGTTTGAGCCAGTTTGGCAAGAGCCCTATGTTCTTCCAAGCCAATGTGAGCAGGTATTTTACTCGGAGCTTCCACATAAACTAGGCTGGTCATTTGTTGTTAGACATGATCCAAGAGAAAGGCCAATAAAGTATAATGTGATGGAAGAATAAGATACCGAGGAAGAGGAAGAAGTGGATGATGATGTAATGATCATGATCGAGAGTTAGTTGAAGAAGAATATGAAGGAGAAGATGATGATGATGATGCTGCTATTGATCAAGATGATAATGAGGAGGATGATGACAATGATGACGATGATGCTGATGATGATGACGATGATAGTGGTGGTGATGATTTTGTCGACGACGATGATCCCAATGATGAGATAGATGAAGAAGAATATCAATGACATGAATTAAATATACAATTATGCCAGATGTTTGGCATGTTTTAACAATTTTTTTGGTTTGAAATCTGCACTTTTTCCACTAATAAGCTTAGGGTTTCATATTAATGGCATTTTTGGTTTTATCATGAATATCTAACTACTCTTATTCACCTTGTTTTATATGTCCTACTTATATATTTGATCTTTTGTTAAGACAAATTTCATTCTAAAAGAGTGTATTTAATATCTATATGCTTAAACAACCTCACTAGTTAATACTATTCTGATTTCTAGTAGTGGGCATGACTAGAATCAAATCACTTGAAAGACACCAATATTTAGACATGCACAAATTAGTGATGTGATAAAACAAATTACCTTTATTTATCATTTTTTGGGGTATTTTTGAATATCAATGCATTTAATCTAAATACTATCTTATGAGATTTTCTTATGATATTTTTCTATTTCCTTGCACATCAATGATGTTAAATTACAGGGGATTCTCTTTGTTCCCTGCAATGGAGTGAGCTAATTCTGAAAGTATAAATCAATAATTTTAACAATGTATAATGTCCTTCACAAGATGTAATAAAAACTATGGAGTGAACTATGTTTGTCTGATTATATAACTATTATCTTTTGTCAGGTATCCCACATAGTCTCATGGATTTTCAGGTATAAGTCAATACACCCCATAGAGATTAATTATTGTCTCTTACCATTTGTAAAATATCTCTCATTGTCACATGTCTCTCTCATTTCATGAAGTGCAGGTACCAGCGAATAGGTATTTGTTAGATTTGTCTTCCTCAAGAGAGGAAACTTTAGGAATGGAAGAAGAAAGTGAGACATTTAGTATGTCTGAATCAAGGAGATTGACTTGAGGTCAAAAGATCATAAAGAAATTCAATAAATGCATGCAATTTTTCCTTTCTCAAGGGGGGACATTTTCTTATACTTATGAGAGAAAAGGTGACTCTGAGGTTCCCTTTAGGTACAAACATCTACAGAAACAATGGGTTCCCAATGTACTTCCTTCAATAAACACTGATTTTTGAGTTAGAGAGAGGATATATCACATAACACCATCTTTATTACATGGTTTGGACCTATTTTCCATGGATGGCATAAAGGTCTCATACAACAAAGTTGTCGAATTGATGGAGTATGTCAGACCTTGTTATGATTACAGTAGTTGGATGCAGATTGTTAGATATAAAAAAAGTATGTGTAGGTATGGACTCGTGGAAAATTATATACAACAAAAAGTCAGTGAAAAAAGTATAACAGTAGCTATATACGTTGACGGAAGGCCAAAAGCATCAAGGAATATTGTAGGTTTTGTAAACAGTACATGACCTTAGTCAACTAAGAAGCAACCCACTTGCATATTTGAGGTGCGCGAGGGAAATCACGTATTTCTATGCGCATTCAAATCAATACGTGGAAGCAAAGAGCTGCTTTTCGATTAAAATTTTAATTGCATAGATACGAAAAAACCCACTATCATGGACAAGGTGGTACACACTATGCACCATTTAAAATTGTTTAAAAATTAAAAAAACTATCTCTTCTATTAATTGAAGCATTTTGATAATTATCTTTTATTCAAAGTAACTTAGCATAAGAACACATGTGTTTTAACATGTCTCAATGATTTAGAATTTTTGAAATACAAGGCTATAGTATGGATCAACAGTCACACAATAAGCACGACGATGATGGTTCTCATGGGACTTCTTCTTCTCGATAGGTAAAACTCATTGTTGTTGTACAAATGTACATACAAGAAAAATGTTAATGCATATTTTTTGTTATATTTTATTATTAACTACTATTTTGGATTGCTTTTAAATAAATTTTCTAATAATATTGCTGTCACAAACGAGTGTTGATCAAAAAAAGGGAAATGAACAAGTAGTCCATGAGGAGCCGTGGGATGAGCAAGATCCATTCCTTGTTGATTTTTCACCAGATGTTCCTCCTATGGTTGCACTACAAAACATCCTTCGTGCAATTCAAGAGAGTTAACTCAATTGTTAGGTATCTAACCTTAGACTCCTGAAATGCTGATGAGAGTGGATGAGTTGGCTAACCATGTTCAGACTTATAAAGTAAGTATCAATGTAGTTTTTAATTATAACAAAAGTTCAATAATGGTTTTTATAGTATACTCTTTTATTTATGTCATTAACTAAAATACATATGTGTTATTTTTACAGAGGATGCTACAAACATTCAAGGGTCGTGCCCCAGATGTAGATACTTCACCAGGCGGTTGAAGTAGATCGCATGTTCTATCCTACACTTGTGTTTTTCTCAAATAATTTTTTTTAATAGCTCTAACAATCTTATTTTTCAGCACATACTATTGATCCTATGTTCACTACGCCACCTGCTATGAGGATTAGAACCACAAAGGTACTGTCGGCTGCAATGTCGGCAACATGTAGCATGGCCATAGATGCAATGGCAATGCCTATTATTGGTAAGTAGATTCATCTTTTTCTCTCTCACTTATCATGTATTTATTTCACTTGAACTATTCTTTCTTAGGGGACATTTTGTAATATTGGATTCATTTTATGTAGGAGGTGATGACCAAATTCTTGGATGTACTCATGTCAAATGTACAGGAACAATAAAGAAGTGTGATCAATTGCTCATGAACATTGAAGATGGACTTCCCGTGAGAGTAGCCCAGCTTCCAGGTACTTTAAAGATTGATCCTTTCTTTTACTATACAATCTTATACTCATAATGTAATGCACTAAACCCCTATCCAGTCCCTTGCAAAAACTAATAATCCTGTTATTATTTTGCAGGGAATAATATATTCTATAAAAACTTAATGATGAATGTTTGTGCATTTTCGGGCTGACCATATGCACATGGTATCATATTTTGATTTCATTGCTAGATCAGATTATCTTTCATCCCTTTCTTCAAGTATATTAAAAGATAGCTTTACTTCATTTATGAATCTAACAGTTTTTTTTCTTAAAAGGTGGAAATCAAAAGATAAAGTGTTAAAGGATAAACTCATTGACTCTATGATAACACTTTTTGGACCCAACGCCTTTCAAAGACTTAAACTCCTTGAAAAAGCGGGGAAAAATTTGAAATATATTAGGGACAACTACAAGACCCAAATAGAACACAACCCTTATTACGAGTGGCCCCCTATGTTCCTATTAATGAGTGGGAGAATCTTAAAAAGGATTCACTTGAGAGACGCGCAAGACATGATGGACAAATATTGTCACCCGAGGATAGAAGGTACATGATAATATTAATAATGAAATTATGTACTATTTACTCTTTGTACTTATGTGATCTAACATATTTCAAACATCACACAGGTTGCCTGACACGTCAAAGGCAACATAAGGCAGAAAAAAAAAGCACAGGCAACACAAGCTCAGCTCGGGTGGATATTCAAAACTTGCTGCATGAATTGTAAGTAATAGTAAATGAAAAACCATATGCAAATATTTATAAATTGTAATCAATTTAGCTTTGATGAAATTCACTACAATAAAAATGTAGGGCTTGGAGTTAAAACAAAAGATTTCAAAAGAGGACAAGAAAATAGGCTACAAACAAGGCTATATAGTCGTGGCTAAATGATTATGATCAAAGAGTGCACAAGTTTCTTTTGGTGGATTTGTCAAAGAGGTAAATAAGCCAATTGAATTTTATTTCAAGTTGAATACTTTACCAATTACTGTATTGGATGTTAATTTTCAACATAAAGTGAATATATTTGTTTAAAACATTAAAGTGATTATATATGTATTGAATTGAATGATTAACATTTCTCATTATTTGTCTTGTATTTATATATTTATATATTGTTGATAAATGCACTAATTATTTACATTGGAATGCAATTTTCTGATCCTGAAACATCATCCGAGCATGACAGAGGCATCGATTCCTATGTGCATTGTAGTACTCAAGGTATGCACTTTCTATTCAAATTTTGATTATTGATTTATTAATACAAGTAAACATTTTAAATTGAATTTGGCGTAGTAATAATAATTTAATTATAATTTGTTGGGATTAATAAAAAAAATTGTATTGCAGTTGCAGAGAATGTAGAGGTTCCTGATGAGCGTGTTGAGGTTCAAGCCACTAGGCAAGAAGATGTGGTTGCACAAGGTAAAGAGCATCACATTTATATTTTTTTAAGTACTGAATGCTTGTAAAAATTATGATAATATGTTTTTAAATTAACCCCAATTATGATAATATGTTTTTAATTTAACCCTTTTATTTGTTATTGCAGAGGGGCCACCTTTGCAAAGGACAATAAGATCACGTGCATGGGCGAAAATAAATGACGATGCTGAGATGGGTGCGAGAAGAAATAACAATGAAGAGATGGATATGCCTCTGTTAGATTATAATAGGGATGCAGATAAAAATAAAAAGTCAAAAAAGAAATGATTCTCATTTAATATGCAACTTATTTGATAATGACTGATGTTTATGTCTCGATGTTGTAATAATAAAATTAATATAGTTACTCTTGTTTTTAAAGGTATATTCTGGTAGTTGAATTGTTAGTCAATTTGAGTAGTGAGGTTAGTATAATTACACTTTTACAACTTGTCAAGTTGGGGTTTAATATACATTGATATTAGTAGTTCAATGCATATGTTAGGAAGGTATGATATGATTAAATTATATACATGGTCATAGAATTAGGTAATATGTATCTCCTCTCATACAATTATAAATCTTGTAGGTTTGGGATGATGGATATTACCTTAATATCTTACAGGAATTGGTTCTCCATCATAGTTATGAACTGTTGGGTAGGTAACCTTATGAGGAGGTCTCTGTATAACTTATTTGTAGGTAGAATATAATTAGGTTCTCATCCTTGTTCACCTAATTGGGTGGTAGCCAATGTAGACACTATCTTGGGAATCTACCATAGAAAGGGGTTGCGTAACCAATTCTACCATCCTTTAAAAGATTGGTTTTAAGTTAAACCCAAACTACGATGTCTCTGTGAGTTACGTAGACAAGGCCATATATGATGAGCCCCCAAGGAATTAGGTCTAGCCCTTAGGTCTTGTAATTTTGAGTTCTTCCTTGATCTTGCCACACTACTAGTTATTGATTTTGTGATCTCTTTCTCCCTTGGGAATGCTTGTCAAGAGAAACAGCAGGGTATAAACCATTTATCTTACTTAAAGACTCTTTATCAAAAGGGAATCAATTTCCTTTATCTTCAATCGAATAAGGGGTACAGAAGGTTTCTTTGCATCCATTGGGTATATAAATTGAGTTGTATACCCAAACGATGCAAAGCATCTTCTGCACCCTCAATTTCAGTGAAGAGAGAAATGCCATTGATACCCTTTGGATAAAGAAGCTTCAGAACATAAATATGGCATCCTACCATTACTACTAGATAAGAATTCCCAAGGGATCATAGATGCTCTATCCTACCAAAGACACGTGTGCTTTCCTTATCATAGCCTTAACACAAGCTCAATCTCATGAGGTTGTAGTGGACCCAATTGTTCTAGATTGACCAATAACAATTTCACTTTCTACATTGAAAAAGTACCATATCTCTCTCTTCAAGGGTGGGTTATTCATTACTACCATGTCATGTTGTATTCAGTTGTATGTATCTCTAATTATTTATTGTCTACTATGCAATATTTAGCATATGTATCATGTGACTCATGTGACTTATGTAAATCTTTAGAGAGAAATGCCATTGATACCCTTTGGATAAAGAGGATTGATACCACTTCTACCATCCTTTAAAAGACTAGTTTTAAAGTTAAACCTGAAATATGATGTATTTGCAAGATACGTAGGCATGCTTACCACCCCTTACCAATATTTTACATAGTTTGCATCTCTTTATGAAACTAGTTTTCAATGCCTTACGAAACTAGTTTTTAATGCCTTATGTATTTTTCCCACCTATTCATTATGTTGTCATACTTATTCATTGTTTTCATTATTTTTACTGATTAGTTGTTGATTTTTTCGTCTCTTTGTCACTTGGGAATGCTTTTCAAGTAGAAATAGTAGGATATATACCATCTATCTTTCTTGAAGACTCTTTATCAAAAGGGTATCAATGTCCTTTATCTTCAATAAAATCAGTTGTGCTTCACATCATTGCTATTTTTATCTGTCAGATGGGGTGATGGTCTAGATGTGTTTAGTGCTTTGATGAATTAAATTTAATGCCACCTTATGGAAAAAATCCTCCCTATGCTTCTATGTATCCATCTGGAGGAATTTATGGCCATCCATCAGTACCTCCTGTAAGTTCTAATACCTTGAGTTTTGTCATTCTTTTCTTTTCAAATATTTAATACTTATAATTTTAAAGTATGCATCTGTCTATGTGATTTATCTTTTCAGGTAAGTTAATAATGAAGGAGATGGTCACTCCCTTTTTTTACCTAGAGTTTAGCTAGTATTTTTGGCTATTTTTATTGTGGACATATGGCCTATTTTACTATTCTAATTTTCTAACATTGTGGTCTTGATTACAACTTTAGGGTGCACACACATTCACTCAATATGGAATCCCATCGATTGGCAATCCTACAGATGTCATAATGGTAATTACTAAAATATTGTAGGTAGTAATTATATGGAAAATGATCATAAGAATTTTTAGCACTTAGTTGTTAATGTTTTAATCTTTTAAGAAATGTTTTGAATGGAAATTTGATATCTACTTTTTGTGGATAGACTTCAGTTGCACAAAACATAGATGCAGAGCCAAAGTTCTTGGGAGGTAAAGGACAGAATTCAATGAAGAGGGTAAAAGGAAGTTTGGGAAAGCTCAAAATAGTTACAATTGAAGGAGAGGGTGGAAAACCACCACCTGCTACTACAAATGGTGCCTTCTCACAAAGGTAGATATTCAAGGCTGCTAAATTTGATAAACTTATTAAAATTTAATAATCAGTGGGAAGGTCTAGGATGTTGCTTAGATAAATCAGTTTCTTTTCTAGGAAACTCCCATTTTCTTACCCTTTTATGTTTATAACTTATATGTTAGTGGTCTAAATAGAACTGCCAGTTTTAGTGGGGACAGTGGCAGTGAAGGTAGTGAGGAAGGCAATTCACTAAATGTAACAAAAATTGTTCTATATTTCTTGTACAAAAATGTATGGATGTTGATCTCATTATTTTCTCTCTTTTTTGGGTTACTTTTGCAAATACCCTTGTGTTGTTATGTATTATTTTACAAAGATGTTGTATTCTTTTCTGGATATGTCTCAGGGATTGGAAACTGGGAGGAAAAGAAGCTTTGAATCACTAACCATGAATGGTATGCTTATTTCTAATTTTTATTTAATTATTTCATTTTAGGTACTTGATGTCTTTTCATGAATCCTACTTGTACTTATCAGACAGTCATAGTCTTCTAGTTTTTGGATGAACTAATTTAGTAATATCAATTGTTTTACATTTATTTGGCCAACCACTAATGAAACTATCCCAATAAAGCACATCAAATCGTGGTTCCAAAATAAGTAAAACCACAATTACTAAAAAGAAAATTACTAGTGGATGAATTCATCAAACAAAGCAATCCAAACTCATCTGTCTCTTGTGATTCCATGGTAAACAAACAAGAAAACATGACTGAGAAGCATTTTTAGTTACAAAAACACACTTTAAAGATGCATGTGATTTCTCCTAGTAGCATATAGTTGTTCGAAAAGCATAAAATATTTAATACACTGAGAATTCCAGCTTAAATTATATTCATGTCTGCCATTTATAGATATGCTCTCACAGTTGGGAGGACATTGGCTTGTCCCTTTATCCACTAGGACACTAAACTATTAAAAACTCTAAAGTGACACTAAAAAGATAAATGCGACGTCAAACCATCAGAAATTACCGATGGCTCAACATCGCATGTATAGTGAATTCGTCACACATCTGTCATAATTATGACACCAACAAACTATAACGATGACATGGTGAAGTTTTTAGATGATGCAAACTGTGACACCTAGGTGTCATACTAGAGACAAATAAAATATGTAACAATAGCATGATAAACACCATAGTTGGCTCGTATTGCGACACCTAGATGTCTTTTTTTTGTGGTAACCATCACAAATTATGACAGATGTGTGATGAATTTTCTATACATACGACGTCAAGTCATCAAAAATTGCCGACAGCTCAACGTCACATGTATAGAAAATTTGTCACATGTATGTCATAATTGCAACACCCACAAACTATAACGATGACATGTTGAAGTTTTTAGACGGTGCAAACTATGACAGGTAACACAAAAAATGTGACGCCTACGTGTTGTAATATCGACAACTAAAATATGTAACGACAACATGATAACCATCATAGCCATCTTGTATTGTGATGGTTAGTACCATTCCAATAATGATAGATGGTACAACTATCATTATTTTTGACACCAAAACTGCAACACTGGTCTCTGGTGCTTGGCCGACAGGACAGTGTCAAAAAGGTGACACATATCCATTGAAAAATGGTCTCAACTATTTTTGTGAGTGAACAGGTGTTGAATATGTTATACCAGGAAGAAGATATCCCTCAGCACCCTTGTGGTGCATAAAAAATTACATAGCATAACTTCTATAGGTTGGGAGGCCTCCATAACGGAGCTAATCTTCTACACATATAACCACCTAAATGGATGCCTTTACTAAAAACCATGTTGTACTATCCAAAAACCCTTTATCTACTAGCACAGAAGGTCAGAGACCGACTAAGATGTCCCACACTTTCATGGCTCTTAGTATAGACAACAGTCCCTTGGGAAGTGATTACCCTTGGGATTCAAAGTTTGGTGTGCCTTAGAAGTGAGTGCATTGTAAGGAGGAGCCTGTACCTCCAAGCTTCTAAGTTGTCCTCTATGAGTAGGCATGGCTGAACTTTAGATCAAGTGGAAACTCAGCAAATATTTCCTCGACTCATTTAGGATGTGGTGTGTTTTTTTCCTTTTTACAATAGGCATTCTCAGTGATGTATCTTGTGTGAGTGTTTCAAAGTTTAATAAAAATGAAAAATCTTAAAAACACTCTTCTTAAGAACAATTTTTCCAAATCATCTTCAAAAATAATCAAATGGTCAAAAAACACCTTGTCTTTGAGTAAACATATGGAACCTTAAACTTTTCACTTTGAACCTCTTGGTATTCTTGATAGTCTTAATCTTGCATATTCATGTCCTAATCTCCTTGCATTTGCATTTCAAAAACTCCCTTGCATTTTAGGCCTCATCATAATCCTCATTATAGTCCCTCTTGCATTGTCCTGTTGTATACATAGCTCATCTTAGATCCTCTCTAAAAGCTTTGCAAAACAAATCCTAGAAAGCATCCAAATCATGGAACTTTTCTTTATGGTGCTGAAAATAGGATCTTGACTTGGTCCCTTTTGTCCCAAAAATTTCAACCCCCCTCTTATCAATTGGTCACATTCCACCTTTGTCATGATGGATTTTACCAAATCTCTTTTATCAAAATTTTCCCTTGTCCCTCAATCCCGTTTTCAAGTCAAGATTTTTATTCAACCTCATAAGGTTATGCTCTTAGGTTTGTCTCCTTTCCAAATATTTCTTGTCAAAGTCCAAAAAACCAAAAACATAGCTGCATAAGCCTTAGATTGCATTTTGCATAAGCTCCTTGCATTTCAAAAGATGCATTTCAAAAAATCCATAAAATATATTGCATTTGCATACAGTAGTCATGTCGGTCTTCACAAGATCTCAAGCATCCAAAAGGCAAAAAGATTCCTATCTACCTATGTTTACATCACAGCCAGAATCTAAACTACCTTTTGATCCAAGACAAGGTATTTCATTTCAAAACCAAACTAACCTAATCAATATGCAACCATTGGAAGAAGCGCATCAAACATTTCATGACCCAAGAGATGTCACATTTTCTCAAGGACCTATCACCATAAAAATGATCCCTGGTATAACCCCAAGCAATGATATATGCAACATGAGGTATCCTTCAAATAATTCCCTAAATTTTGGAACTATTCAGTGGGGACCCCCACCAACCTTTGAACCAATTTTCATACCTATGCCACTTGGCCATGGTAGTGTTTCCCCTACACCCGAGGAGGAATACAAAAAAGCTTGTCAATTCAATCAAGTCCAACCCAATTATCTGCAACAACAACCCATGCAAAACATGGATTATGGATCTTATCAACCTCCTGCACCACCGCAAGATAATCAAGATCCTAGAAATGCCTGAAGTCCCTCTTTGGATTTTGGAGACTCACACGAAACATTTGTTTCATTCAAATATTTACTTAGAGAGTAGATTGAAAAAGTTATAAAAAAAAAAAAAGTTTGACATACATTAACATATCTCATGACTCAAGATCTGAGAAAATACATCAAAGTAATACAAAGGACAAATCCTCAATTATTCTTAGAATATCAAAATCCCACATAATATATTTTGGAATAAAACCAAGCCTTAGTGATTCAGGATATATAAAAATGAGAACAAGCCTTTGATGAGTCAACTATGGAGGCAATACAAAAAAACACAACAAAATGATTTAATTGTCGATATTCCCCAAAACAAAAAGTATATACCATTGGATAATCCTTTAGTTCAAGAGATAGTACCCCCTCCTACAAAGATGATGGATCCTACAAAATTCCCCAAGAAATATCCTCAAAGGACACTGAGGATTTATTTTAAGAATTGCTTGCCCAAAGCACCAAATGAGACATTCACATTTCCTTGGGGAATGCAAGATGTACCCCCTTTTGAAGAAACACAACAAAGTGGTACTCCTTTGGTAACACATGAAACAATTCAAGGAAGTACTTCACATGAAACAACATCCAAAGGACTATTCAACGAACTACCAAGGTTACCCACATTTGATACATCTCATGTGATTACTACAACTATGCCAAGTACGCCACAAGATCAAAAGAAGAAGAGCATGATTGATATCTCACCAATTACACCTAAGGTGACTCAACAAACACATGTAACACAAAAAGTGCAACAAGCCCAAGAGGCTGAACAAGCACCACCTGTGGATATAGCACAACTATTGTAGCAATAATTTGTAGCACAAGTTAAGATGATGTCTCAAGAAAAACCATCAAAACGCAAGACCTCAAGTCTTGGCGGTATACTTTCACCACTTGAATTTCAACAAGATCATAACATGCAACAACAAACAATGTAGGTAGTTCAAGAATCTCATCCTGCTACACAACATGTGTAAGGTCCAAAGGTACAACAAGTGCATGCACAATAACAACAATATATCCAACAATATGTACAACAACAACAACAACAACTTGCTCTAAAACAACAATATGCTAAACAACAATGACAACAACATGTTCAGAAACAATAACAACAACAACAACAACATGTTCAACAATAGTATGTTCCATAGTGACAACAATATGTTTCACAACAAAAAAATGTTTCGCAACAACAACAACAGTATGCACCAAGGTATCGACAACAGGTTTCTCAACCATACTATGTGACACAAGGTCAACAATAAAATCTTCCACTAATAAATTAGAAACATGTGGAAGATCCTCAACAACATGCCAGACAACAAATGGTGTCATTATAGGACATCTCATATGAATTTTTATAATTAGAGACCTCAAAATATAATTTCTCGATCACTTCTAAGAAGAGACATCATTCTGATACACGTGGAAAAGTTGTGAAGTCTTTGTCGAATGATGACATAATTCAACAAATCCAACGCTTGCAAAAAAAATTGAATGACATATAATTCAAGGAAAAAAAGACACTTTATATGGAATGAGACCTTTGTCCTAATCCATTTGATGCAAGTATTTACATGCCTCCTTTTCCAAAGAATTTTGAAGTACCTAAATTTGAAAAGTACAAAGGAAAAGGTAATCCAATCGATCACATTAGGGAGTTTTATACTTCTTGCATTGAGGTTCACAATGAGGACACATACCTCATGAGACTCTTTCCTAGAAGTCTTGGAGGATGAGAAATGGAATGGTACTCTAAGTTACCAGGAAATATCAAGTTATGGAAAGAACTGGCAGATAAATTTATCTCTCACTTTGCATTTAATATATCAAGTGAGGTTATGTTGATTGAATTGTGCACAACTAAACAAAAATTTGGAGAATCATTTATGAATTTTATATTATGATGGATAAATTTGGTTAGTCAATGTCCTTTTGATGTTCCAGAAGAACAATAAATATAATTATTTATTCAAAATCTGGTACCAGAAATGATGTATGAGCTCAATATGAAACACCCAAGAACTATTCAAAATGTCATGAATAAAGGAATTGATATTGAAGATGCTCTTATTGAGAAAGGAGTCCTAAAAATAACAAGGACAATAATAATGCAAGAAATTCAAGTGACAAGCCAAAATTTTGGTCTCAGAACAAAAATGTCACAAACTATGGCATTGTCAATGCATGAACAGTTAATGTGACACAATCAAAGGTGAGTATCAAAGGACCTACTATTATAAATATGCAAAAAGTCACTCAAGCATCGCCTCCAGTGCCAGATCTAGTGCATCCTCAAGCATAAGAAAATAATAACACACAATAAAATTTGCAACGTCGACTGCCGCAAACTAGAGATGAACCGCAAAGACTATTCACGTTGTTGGGTAAACCACTTCATTCTATGTTATAGCAGTTACTTCAAAACAATTATATTCAATTACCTATGATTCACAATGAACCAAAAGTTAAACCCCCTTTATGGGATGACAACAAATATTTTTATTATCATTCAGACAAAAGGACACAAAACCAATTCCTGCTATCAATTAAAACATAAAGTCCAAGATCTCATTGATCAAGGTGTGATTGAAGTCAAACCCATAGTGGGATCTACCTATACTGACCATACCATTTTCACAAATAATTTGGTGGATCATGAGAAGGAGAATTCCTCTACATCAAATTCAAATTCCAAGGACAATGTCAACTATACTCGGACCAGCCATGATTATATACCATAAATAGCTTCTCTGAGTCTGATACAAGCATGTCCACTTTGACCTTGTGAGATAGTAATGCACAATGCGTAGTCACCACTCATTGTACCAAGATTACTGTGCCTAGCACACCGTCTAGACCTAAGGTACCTTCTGATTATAACCTTATCGACAAGCTTGGTAAGATGTCTGCCCCGATATCTATCCTTGATCTACTACGCACATCCCCCCAACAAAAGGAAATCCTCGATAAAGCTTTGAAAGAATGCACTATTCTGACTAACATTGATACTGACCAGTTTTAGTCCATGATTGGGCACTTCTCTACATCCCAGCATGTTACATCTTCAAAAGATGATGTCCCACACAAGCGACTTGGCCATAATGATCCCGTTCACCTTGAGGTCTTTGTCCATAATGCCAAAATCTAGCGAGTCATGATAGACGATAAAGCAGGAATTAACATCTATACCTTAAATGTTTTCCTTGATCTTGGCTATAATGAGAGTGATATTGACCCATCTAGGAGAATGACAATAAAAACATATGATGGTGTTGAATGTCATTCCAAATGAGTCATCATATTGCCCATCAGAATTGGTCCAATTACTGAAAATACATTTCTGCAAGTCTTGGACCTCGCCTTTCCCTACAATATGATCTTAGGATGCCCATGGGTCCATGCCATGAAGGCAGTTTCCTCCACATACCACCAATTTCTAAAATATTTCCATAATGGAGCTGAGATCATTGTCCAAGGTGATACTAATCCTTTCCAATTCTATGCTACCTTGATAGAAGGACCTACACAATATGTGCCTACAAACATCAAAGATACCCCATCCAATTCTTCCAAATATGTTGATGCAGCCACCTTCGAAAAAATTGTCAAAGGAAAGATGAAAATTAAAGATAAAGCTTGTGGAGAGTATACAACAACACAATCCTTTCACATTGTGAAGCTTCCTCTCTCTATAGAGTCATATGGAAAACCAAAATTATTACAAAAACAACCACCAAAGACCACCATGAAAGTTATACACTCGCCCACATTCACTAGGTGGGGAGGTTTGCATGAGGAACATGTATATGAAAATGCATCTAGCTAGATTTTCAAGGACAAACAAACATAAGAACCCACTGAGATGCCTATTGAAAGATATGGGCCAGGGTTCAAACAAATACAGAAAAAGGCTATGATGGCCACACTGGTCTTGGAGCACACAAGAAAGGGATTGTTGAACCTATTGCTACAAAAGGTCATCCTCCTCATTTGGGAATTGCATTTGAACCATTGAAAATTGGCTCTTCAAATGCTAAAACAACCTCATGTAAAAATGTGGATGTTTTGAACAATGAAAAGGCATCTGGGGCTCCCCATTCTGAAACTATTGATTCCAATTAGTGGGAATGGACATCCTATTCCTCTACTTCTTATTAACTTAAGTGTTTCTTCACTGAATCTGATGACCCAAGAATACAAGATAAACATGTTAACACAATACCTCCTCCGATAACCTATCCTGATCCCTGGGCCAAGATTTTTTGGGATCCTAGTCCTGAACCTTCAGTGCATGAAGTATTTGACTATGAAGAAACTAATGTTTACATATTTTCCTTTACCCCTAGCTTTGAAAACTTTTGCACTACGGATGATGCATCCCGTAGTTTACCCTGAACTTATAGATTGGTATGAACAAGGATCACCGAGCTTAGATTGCATCAAAAATGATGAAGTAATAGTGGAATTCCTTGAGCTCCTAGAAGGCATGCCATCTGGAAACCATAAAGAAGGGTTCTCTATTGACCTTCTTTCTATAGCATATTTTTGGGAGTCAACTCCATCTTCTAGTCGTGAAAGTGAAAATGATAAAATTAAAAAAAGGAAAAAATGAAAAGAATAGGTCCCCAGGTCAAAAACTAAAAGGCACTAGTTGATAATGAAAAAGTAAAAATAAAGGCATATCTGAGAGTCAAAACCTCTTTAAGGCACCCAAGGATGAAATATTGGAAATCCCCCTCTAAAGGAGAAGTCAGCATAGCTCATTGAAATGACTGAGGAAATCAACTTGGTAACACCAAAAAATCCCAAAATCATACACTTTGTAGAATCACTATCACTAGAAGAGAAGGAAAAACTTGTCAAATTCTTTCTTGAGTGCCAGATTAATTTTGCCTAGTCCTATGCTGATATGCATGGTCTAGATCCCAAATTAGTTCTTCACCATGTCCCTTTAAAGCAAGGTGTGAAACCAGTCAAACAAAAACTAAGGACAATGCATCCCCAAATAGATCTACTGGTAAAAGTAGAATTGAAGAAGTTACTGGATGCTAGTTTTATCAGACCCATAGATTATGCAAACTAGATTTCCAATATGTTACATGTTAGCAAGCATGCTAGGGGCATACAGATATGTACTGATTTCCATGATCTCAATAAGGCATGCCCTAAAGATGATTTTCCTTTTCCTAAGATTGACATCATTATCAACATGACTGTAGTATACAAGATGTTGTCACTGATGGATGGTTTCTCTAGTTACAATTAAATTTAGATCGCTCCTGAAGATAAACCAAAGAAAACTTTCACATGTCCTTGGGGAACTTATTGTTGGAATGTCATGCCCTTCAGCTTCAAAAATATCAGAGCAACATATCAATGGGAAATGACCACAATATTTCATGACTTCATGCACATCTTGATGGAAGACTATGTTGATGACCTGCTCTGCAAATCTACTACCAGAAAATATCATTTAAGCAGTCTGGCCAAAATCTTTGAGACAATGGAAGGATATAAGCTTTGTTTAAATCCCAAAAAGTTTGTTTTTGTAGTTCTTTATGGAAAACTCCTAGGGTATATTATTTCTCAATGAGGTATTGAAGTAGATCCTTCAAAGGTGCAAGCTATTTTAGAAATACCTCTGCCAAATACTCTAAAGAAGCTGAGAATCCTACAAGGGAAATTATAGTCTATCCATCGGTTCATTGTACAACTTGCAGATAGGTGCCATTCCTTCCAAAATATGATGCATAAAGGTGTGACTTCTCACTGGAATGAAAAATGTGAACACTCTTTCCACAAATTGAAAGAATATCTATTACATCCTCCAATTTTGATGCCTCCCATTCATGGAAAGCCATTCATCTTCTATATTTCTGTGCCAGAAACCACATTGGGTTCTCTTCTCGCACAACATGATGAAAAAGGAAGAGAAATAAATATCTATTATATAAGCAGAACACTGGTTGGATATGAATTGAATTATTCACTCATTGAACAAGCATGTCTTGCTGTGGTTTTTGCAACACATAAATTAATACATTACATGCTACATTGAAAAACTATGCTCATGTCCTAGGTTGATCTATTGAAGTATCTTTTAGGAAAAGAAGCTCTCACAGGTCACCCACCTAAATGGGTCATGCTTCTAAGTGAGTTTTACATACAATATTTAGTCTGAAAATTAATTAAAGGCTAGGTGATAGCAGATCAGCTTGTAGATGCACCAATTCCAGATGATCACCTATTGCTTTTAGAATATCTAGATGACTGTATTTTTACATTCCCCAACTCTAATGAATGGAAACTCTATTTTGAAGCCTCACACACTAGACATGGATTAGGGGAAAGCATCATTTTTGTCACCCCACAAGGTGATGTAATACCAAAATTATATAGAATTGCATTTGCATGCACCAAAAACATTCCCAAATATAGAGCCCTTATCACTAGACTCAAGCTTGCTATTCAATGGAAAATCCAACATGTTAGAGTGTATGGTGATTCTGAATTAGTCATTTGACAAGTAACTAATGACTATGAAACAAAAGATGAAAAGTTAGTATCTTATAAACAGTTGGCAGACTTTCTAAAGGATCAATTTGTTACAATCGTCTTCTGACAACATCCTTAGGTACACAATAAATAGGTAGATGCTATGGCCACTATTTCTTTTATGACTGATATGCCAAACAATGAAGAAACATGTGAATTTCTTGTTGAGCAGTTGTTGCTTCCTGCATTTAATATTTCACAATCTGAGATCATGTGTGATATTGTTGGTCCCGATTCCCCTTGTTACAAAAATGTTTATAATTGCCTACATGCTTGTATCTTACCTCCTGCGCTATCTAAAAACAAATGTCAAGTCCTTATCTTTCAAGCCTCCTGTTATGTCATCGTCGGTGATACCCTCTATAGGAGAGCCTATGACCAAACCCTCCTCACATATCTCGATTCTTGAGAGGCTAAAAATTCTCTATATGAGGTCCTTGATGGTATTTTTGGAGGAAATTTCAATGGTTTAAGTCTTTCTAAGAAGCTGGTAAGAACTGGATATTATTGGCCCACCATGGAGCAAGATGCACACAAGTTTTCTAAGAAATGTTACAAATGCCAGATCCATGGCAATTTGATTCATGCTCCAATGTAGGATCTAGAGCTAGTGGTTTCTCCATTTCCCTTTTCTCAATGGGCATTTGATCTTGTAGGGAAGATTACACCTCTATCTTCTGATGGCCACAAGTATATCATAACAGCCACTAACTATTTTACCAAATGGGTGGAGGCTATCCCTATGACATATATCATCAGCAAGCAAGTTTCCAAATTCATTATGAATTATATCATTTGTCACTATGGAGTTCCTTTAGCTATCATTACTGATCATGGTAGCCCATGTTTACCTATTGGGGTAACCTTAGTTATCTATAGAAGTACTTGCAAAGAACATAATAGATATAAAGTAAAGGACAACTATTCTCTTCATTCATCCACAATGGTTACAATAGTATAACATCTTTTCATAACATGTTGTCTTACCCGAAGGTATTACAAGAATATAAAGGACCGAAGGGACATGATGGTTGGTAACTATGTGCCAACTCCCTAGCCTCTAGTCACTAACTAACTCCCAATCGACAACATTATTTACATTATACCCGACAACATCATCCCCCCCAAAAAGAAAAGTCATCTCTAGATGAAAATAACATAATATCCAAGAAGGGAACAAAAAAATAGGAATGATGGACAACTATAGACAAGAACCAAAACATGTTGCTTAGTCTCAGCCTTTGCCAAGTGCTGCATATCTGCTACTTAAATGATACTACCTTCATAGCCAATCTGTCCTCAAAAGCCATTCTTCCTTCACCACATCCAACTACTGGGTATACTAAGCCAAGTCTTTCTCTACTGCCTCCAACGGGGTGGTTAGCTCCTCCCGAGCCCTTTGTGCCTCCATCATGGCAGCCCCATGTCCAGCTAAGACATACTCTAAGTACCTCAAAGCATAGTACCCGTCTACCTATCTTTCCACCACTGGTGTATGGACAATCCATGCCTACAGCATATCTGGGTCTCATCTACTCAACTTCGTGTCCCTCCAAATATGTCTCCCTCAGCGGCTTATGGCTTTCCCTCCAACACTTAGCTTCAGACTTCTTTCTCACCCCAAAGAACAAACCCAACACTTAGCCTAACTGTGCTTGCACCCCAAAATCTAGTGTGAAGTGTGCCTCAAAAGATAAAATGGGGGTCTAGGGGCAACGCCCCTAGCGAGGTCAAGGGGAAACACTCTCGCAGGGTCTGGGGCAGTGCTCTAGGTGGGTTCAAGGGGCAGTGCCCCCGCAGGGTTTGGGGGTAGTGCCCCAGGCACACTCCCTATCCATGGCCAATTTAGAACTTTCTAACCCACACAAAAGTCCATGGCGCACACCATTTTCTTGCCTCTCTCCTCTGCCAACTGCATTATTGTGCTTGTGCAAATGTCCTTCCCTTTGGTGCCATATGCTATTCACTATTCTTTATTTATCATCATTTTTTTTTTGAATGTGATGCCATCAATAACTTCTTCTTATCACTTCTCCTATATGACCACCTTTGCCAACTCAATACTCCAAAATAAATAACCTTTGTTGTTCTTATATGAAATAAATAACTAATCCTAACTACCTGGCTTCCCTATGGCCACCAATTGCTTTGCCTCTAGATAATTTCTATTAAATACCTATTATCCAGACAGAATAGATAAAGGATGAGAAACACTGTGTGGCTTCTTCATCAAGCCCATGTATTTTTTCATATGGTGAGTCTAATTTCCTCCTTGTGGCTATAATGTACATTGTATGGTTGTGTCTCCAGACGTCCTTCACCTCCTTGTTGTTACAGACTGATCTATTCATGCTCTTGCTTGCTCAAGTATGTATTGTATAGTGAATAATGGCCTACCATACCATTATGACTTACCACTCCTCACCTTTCCTAAAACTTCTCTCATCCATACAATGCTGTACAGTATCATGTCATGTGACACATGCACTTTTTTCCCTCTTCGGTGGTACCTGGCCGTACAACCTTCTACCTACTCTCTTTTTTTTCTCTTGTTGTAGGGTTTTGTAGGTCCGTATGGCCATCTATCTTTTCATTCTTTCATT
>MU228115.1:460545-495490 GCA_018584345.1 Thuja plicata
TGCATCATTTCTCTTTCGTACGACCGTACAGACACTTTGCTTTTTTTCACATATATATATATATATATTTTAAATTTTTTTTAAATATATATTTTTTTAATTGCCTAATCTAATTACCTTTTGGCTACCTCTCCGATTGTTTGTCCGGCCTCTTGGGTTTCTCAATTCCACTTCCATCCCCTTGGGTGCATTGTCCATCCTTTCGGGTTCTTTCTCAATCCCCTCCAGGTGTGGTTTCAATTTGGAATTGCTAATGGCCTTGTGTATCTCCTGTCCATCGAGAGTCCATAGCTGGATGGCCCCGTCATAGCCTACTTCCCAAACTTTATCCTTGGGTTTTTTTTGGATGGCTATTAAAAGGCTGGAAACTATAAATTCTATAGGGACCACCATCGCTAGCCTGTACATAAGAAGAAGGAGAATAAATAATTTGAATGTTGCGGCCATGAGGTTCCAACCGTCGCTGACATGAGCATCATCACCGAGGTTTTTTCCCTATAATTTTACCTCCTGCTATTTTATGGGTTCTTCCTTGGTAAACTAGTGTGCGGGGGTGGCTTCCTCCTCCCTAATTCTTAGCATGTTACAAGATGGTGTGAAGAACTTGTAATCTTCCATTTTCCAATGAAAGAGGTCATTCATTGAATCTCCATCATCCCCAGAACATTATTCCAACTCCAACAACCCTTCATCATTGGGCTCCATTCTTCTTTTCCCTCCATCTTCTCACAATTTATCTCCTTTCAATTTTGAGTCTTAAAATGCTAATTCCTCGCTCACCATTTGCGTGCAAAGATCAATCATGTACTTCCTCCCAGTAGTCTCCATGGTGAGTGTGTTCCACTTTCATTTTTGGTTCACCTTCACCGAGGTGAGCCACCCTCATCCCAAAATAGGCTTGTACCCCTTTTTCTTTAGTGGGATGACCAAAAATTTGAGTATGAAGGGTTGTGTCCCAATCATCACACATTGAACCATGAGGGTTCCGATGGGCTTGATGTTGTGCTGGTCAGTTCCCAACAAGCTGAATGTCAGAGGCCACAATGTGAGTTTCCACAACTTTTTCCATGTCTCCTCTGGAAGTACATTTACTCTGGATCATCCATCTACAATGGTGTCTGTGAGAGTGGTGCCAAGGATTCCCATCTCGATGACTTTTGGGTACCTCCCATTGTTTACAAGTATCATCAGGTCAATTCTAGACCCTCTGGGGATGTTCGTACATGTGGTATTTGGCTGCATGGCCAAGTTCCCCAACAATGCCATTCCCAAGTGAGGCATGGTTAGAAGGAGGTCATGTAGTTTCACTGGTACCTCTAAATGTAATAGTTGTCTCAGAATGTTTTTTTCTTCCTCCCTACAACCTGAGGTGGTGGCCATCTCCCATGTTTCTTTTTGTGCCTTCATCTCCTTCTCTATTTCTTCTTTAGCCTCTTGAGCCCATTTTTGTATGTTTGAGGGTCTGGATATGTGGCTTTCTTTTCTTTCCCTTGGGTGAAAATCAGTACTATACTCGTGCTTCCATCTATGTCTAGCCAATTAATGTCAAATTTTAGGCAGTTGGCATCCTCGTGGTTTCCAGGACCACACCAGTGGCATAGCTTCTGAAAAGTGTCTCCCTTGTTGCAGTCCCTTGCGAAGTGGCCCCATTGATTGCAAGCTCAGCACTAGATCATCAGTTGACCCTTGGAGTCATATTGTATTTGAATCCCTTTGTTGGTGTTTTTGTTATTTCCCCTTTCACCACTGTGTTGGTTGCCTTCGTATCTACCTGATGTAGATGGTTTCTCTTGAGTAAATATCACATGTTGATTCCTTACTTGCATGTTGTATGGGCATTCCTTGGTTGAATGGCCCATGATCTGGAAAATGTTATAAAATGCATTTTTGGGACATGATCCCTTTGTACGACCACTCTCCTTTTAGTCTGTACACCACATGTCATCTTCACCCTTGCTGGTACCCCCTTTCATGGTCTTGAACTCCTTCATCATTCTTTCCATGTCTTTTTGGAATGCCATGAATGTTTTCTTTGACTCACCATCACTACTACTGTCATCGTCGTTAGTGTCAGCTTCGTCGGAAGAAGACTTTCTTCTTTTCTTCTTAGAGGTTTTATGTTTGCTCTCCAAGTCCATTGCCCAATTATAGGCATCTTTGTATGAGGTGGGGGGCACTATCTTCATTTTCCTTTATAGGTTTGATTTTAGGCCCTCCATGAACCATCTTTTATTCAGACCATCCGCTAGCTGACTCTCCATTTTTTTGACTAACTCCTTCTGTCGGCTACTATAGGCCCGTACAATCTCCTTATTGCCTTGTTTGGTACCATATATCTCTGAAACAATTTATTTGTCATCCCTTAGGAGTCAAAAATCCTTCTAGAATTCTTTCTTGAGTTCATCCCAAGTGGTCACCTTTGTTTTTTCCACATTAGAGTACCAGTCGATGGCTACCCCTCCGAGTGTGGCGGGGAACTGTTTCACCCATTTTTCCTGGTCAATGAATCCATTCACCAACCAAATTGTCTCACATGTATGACAATTCTGTACTGGATCTTCCTTCCCATCTCCATGGAATTTTGATAGCTTCTCTTTGTTAGTCACCATGTTTAATTTTCTAGGTGTTGACTGTGTTTGTAGCATCAGTTGTGTTACAGGTTGGGATGGTATTGTCGGCATCGATACCTGGGAAATGTTTGGTACCATACCACTTGATGTCCCCAAACTACTAGAACTGTCTAGGCCTGGTGGGATAGTGTGATCCTTGGGACCCTCGGTCACTTTGATACTCACAGCGGGAGTGATATCCTGAGCCTCCCTCCCTACAGCTTCCTCTTCTTCCTTCCTTCAGGATTCTCTTGCTTCCGTTTGTGGGGTTAAGGTTAAGGACCCGAACAAGCTCCTTGTTTACTCTAGGTGGTCCTTGTCACTTCTCCCAGCCTCCCATTCAAATACCTCCAAACCCTCGCCTTCACTTACTCCCTTTAGTAGTCCTTTGGCACGTCTTCTATATATCTCCCTTCACTCGGCTTGTTGTTGTGCTAGTATGGGTTTTCTAGAGGCTTGTTCCTCCTCAAGTTCCTTCTTTCTATTTTTATTCAATTGACTGGCCATGAATTCTTTGCTCACTTCTCCATAGGGCAATAATGAACACATCAATTTATTTTTTTGCCTTCCCGAGTACGTCTAGGCAATGACACCAAATGTTTACCCACTGGGGTAACCTTAGTTATCTAAAGAGGTACTTGTAGAGAACATAATAGATATAGAGTAAATGACAAGTATTCTCTTCATTCATCTACAATGGCTACAATAGTATAACATTTGTTCATAACATGTTGTCTTACCTGAAGGTAGTACAAGATTATAAAGGAACGAAGGGATGCGATGGTTGGTAATCATGCGCCAACTCCCTAGCCTCTAGTCACTGACTTATTCCCAACTAACAACATTAATTACATTATACCCAACAATAGCCTGTTCCAAAATAAAAATGTAACAAATCTTTGTGATAAATTCAAAATCTATCATGGATTTTGCAGCTTTTACTATCCATAAGGCAACGGTCAATTAGAGGCATCTAATAAAATAATAATCAAGATCCTTCAAAAGACTATCAATGATGTTGGTCGAGATTGGCACCTGCAACTGAATATAGCTCTTTGGGCCTACAAAACTAGCAATCACAGCCCCACTGGTGCCACTCCATACTCTCTTGTCTATGGCATTGAGGTCATCTTACATCTCAAGGTTCAAATAACACCACTGAGAGTATCTTTGCCAGGCATTATTGATGATGAGAAGTACAAAGTTTCTAGGTTGCATGAGCTCAAAATGCTAGATGAGTAGAGATAAACCACCTTGGTCGACTCGCAAGCATATCAAAACCATCTCAAATGGAGCTACAACAAGAAATTCTGAGCCCACCATTTTAAAATTGAATACTTGGTCCTGAAAATGAATTATAAAACCCAGCCACACAGAGAAAAGCTGAAGAAAGGCTTCTATATAGTCACAGCAGCATATGGGTCCGAAGCGTATCAACTTGCAACACTAGAGGGAGAAGTGTTGCTAGAAGCACTAAACAACATACACCTCCGTAAGTATTATGCATGATCCTGAAAAAATACAAAAAATTGCAAAAATTTAGGAAAAATACAAACAAATAAAAAAAGAGAAAAAAGAAAAAAAATCAAAAAAAGAGAAAAAATAGTTGCCTTGATGAAAACCTGGTAAACAAGAATCTTGGCATGAAAAAATAGAAATCAAGAGAAAAATCTCATCCACAAGCGAAAACCTAGTAAACAGACGCTTTGGGCATGTCCCGTGGTGAAAACCCAGCAAACAAGTGCCACACGTAGTATGTTTTTTTCTCCAACATCTATCATGATTACACCTGGTATTCTGATGTCCTTTCCTAATCACATCTTTCACTTTGAATCAACCCTGCTACCCCTTTGTGGCCTGTAACTGGTTGATTTCCTTTGTCTTACCCTTAGTACACCCAGTCTATATTTCTCCTTGGCCTCTATACATAGTCTATCTTCTGTCTCAGGGAAAATTCCTGGCATTGACCATCTTTGAATTTGAATTCGAACTGGGGGAAGACCTTGAACGTGGTTTATCCTTGATATTCCTCAACTATCAGATTGGAGATAACAACTTATAAATATCTTAATGACTTGAAAAAATTCTAAAAATCCAAATAAGAAGCTAAAAATAAAAATAAAAAAACAAATATGATCCTAAAAAAAATCAATAAAAATAAAATACAATCCTGAAAAAAGACCTTAAAAATCAATTATGATGCTGAAAAAATCTATAAAAAGCATAAAAAGTCATGAAAAAATCCTAAAAAAAAATTAAAAAAACTCCTGAAAAAAAAGATCATCACAAAAAAATTCAAAAACCTCAAAAATCTGCAATAAATTTGTACATACTTGTCCTTCTTTTGCGAAAAGATTATCATATTTGCAGACATTCGTGGTAGATTCATCATTCTGTGCTTAACAAAATTATGTTCTCACAAACGTGATCTGAATCATTGTGACTCAACATTCAATTTGGTTGGACCTGTTCAATCTTTTGATCTTTACTATCAATCACTCGATCCAACTTGTCAATCAATTATCCATTCAATCAATTTCCAAACTAAGCTATCAATCAAAGAAAATTTAATGCAAGTAACAAGAGATCAGAATGGTTGTTGTCTCACATTTGTTTTAGTGATCATTTTATCTTTTATTGATTTTCTTTTTTTTATCATGTTCCTGTGCTACTTGATGATATTATCTAAACTTATGAGAATAACCGGGATGGTTCATGATCAGGTTTTTTCTTTTTCTTCTTCTTGTTTGATGATCTCATGAAATTCTGGGGCATGCCTTCTATATGCTTTAGGATGGAGAAGATCATCCTCTGTCTGCATCGAATTTGTTTATATAAAAGGATGGCTTTCTCACTCTGGCCTCTTATGCCATGATGCACCACATTCAGTTTTGCAATATCAAAATAAGCTCTTACGACATAATTGCACTTCTAAAAGCCAAAATATTTCTATCTTACTAACATTTATTCATCTGATTTCCACTTTGTGCTAACACTTATTCAACCAATCCTCCCAGTCATCTTGGTCTAGTACTCTGGTATATCAAAAGCATGTGCATACTGCATACATGCATTCATAAAAAGGGAAAACACCAAAAACATGTGCATTTTGCATTCATTCATAAACGAACAAAAAACTCCAAAAAAAATACATTTGCATTTTGCATTCATACATTTAAAAAAGAAAAAAAGACAAAAACAATGCTTGCATTCATAACATGTATATATTGGATAAAAAAGACATAAATTTCAATATCTAAGAATCATCATATAATAGGAAAGTAAAATGATGTACATAAGCATCCATCATGTGCATCATAAAATAGATGCATATCATATATATCTCAAAAAATTATTAGAGTACAAAAATCAAGGTGTCTATATACATTGAGGCCCGTAGGCTCATGATCTATAACATGTCTATCAAAAATATCCCTCTACTAGAGAGAATCTCTTGTCAGCCCCTGCTCTCTCGATCCTCCCAATGCTTGTCCTGTCTAGAAGATGAAGCTCTCCTTGCCTGATGCCCTCTCTGTCTTGATCTAGGTGGCCCCATTGGTACTTGTACTCCCCCATTGCTCTGTGTCCTATGAGAGTGTGATCTACTGGAAGATTCTCTATAACTTGGTGCCCACTGCTCTCATGACACATCTCTCTTGTACATGTCCTTCCAATACTGTGACTCTACTCAACCATCCCCTAGCATCTCTGCAACCCTGTGTGCATTGGCATCTGTGATGATACTAATGAACTATCATGACTCCTCCTCGGCTCTCTGTGCCCTAGACATAGATGTATCTCAAGAGGAGAGAAATGTATTCGGGCTCTCTATTGTTAATCTATCCACCTATGTTGCAAGTGATCCTTGCTTTGTAGCCAATGCAGATCTCTCTGTGTCTCTCTGAAGTGTCAGCCATTCTATTTGTCTCATCAAATCTGCAATACATTGTCTCTACTGCCTATCATCCTCAAACCTATCATCAGGAACTTGTATGTCATCCTCATGTAGCGGATCATCCATGTCCTCATCCATCTACATTGGCATAACACCAAGATCCCTATCAGCACCATCCTCGTCCCCCTTTCTCTCCTCATCCTCCTCATAATCCTTACTCTCCTCATCCTCCTCAGCCTCCTCCTCTATGCTCTCATCCCTAGCCATCCTCACTCTTGGTACTGGCATGATCAGAATTGTTAGAGGAATAGGCATATGCTCAGAAAACCATCGATCATACTCATTTGTCATCCCTCCATATACTATATCTGCACCTAATCCCCACTGTATATGCTGCAACTTCTCAAACTCTGCGTATGCTACCTAAGTCTGGAGTGTTGTACCCAATGCCCTAACCTCACCCCTCGATTGGGGAAATAATGTTGTGCCTGTTAGTACTCCCTATCTCTCTCTAAACTACTTGTGTACTCTCTCTGGTAGCTGAATCTCGATCACCATGTGACCCATGATAGTCCTCCCGATGAGGTACCTCTCATGTTAGAAATAGGGTAAGTTCTCTCTATCATCATCCCATTTGGGGAAAAATCTATATGGTCACCACTTGAAATCTCTAAGAATATCTATCTCATGTCTAAAATACAATGTGTATCCTAGTGGCCCTTGTGCAAGCGCTCCACAATAATAGTAGACATATAGCATGTCTAGTTGTAGGATCCTCTGAGAAATGGGCCAAAAGACATATATGTGCTCATATGCCTACACCTGCAATAGTGTGATCCTGCTACTAATCGATAACCCTCCTCTATACACTAACTAATGAAGCTGGTAGTGCATCATCAACAACATACAGAGACCCCATGCAAAAACTGGGCCATCCATGATCATGCACTCTTAAACTCTCCCCCAACCGATAGGGAAGCCATGGCATCACATGTTGGGTACTAGTAGACATACAATCACCCCACATATCACTGCAATTAGTTTGTCATGTTGTATTGCAACTGTCTCCCACCAGATCTCATAGTCCCAAATATCAAGGTCCTCATCATCGCTATCAAACAATCCATTAAGTTTTGATCTCCTTGTCGTAGGGTCATACTATGCTAGCTCACCATGAATAGGAATCCTAAGGATGTGCCACACATCCTCCAAAGTCACTATTGCATCACCTATCGATAGGTAGAATGAGCTTGTCTCTAAATGGCAGTGCTCTGCAAGTGCTATAATCAAGCCACTATTTTCCCTAATTTTGGGCATATAAGTGATATAGTAAAGTTCTAGTGAGGCTAGAATCTACATCTCATGTCTACTCAGTTGATGTAAAATATCCAAACACGCTGGTCTTCTCTCCCGTATCTATGGTATTACGAGTTCCTCCTACAATCACCATGCAACTATGTCCAACTTTTTGTACTATATGTTACTTGTTGACAAACCCAACACCTATTTTGATCAACTTTGACCTAATTTTGAACTTATCCTAGGGTTATGACCTCTTTAGGAAAGTTTGGGATGGTTTAGGACCCCTCGGACCCAGTTTTACCCCATTCACAGATCCCTTTACAAACTATGTACTTTGACTATCCAACTGCGTAGCTTGGCTAACCAACTGTGCAGGTAGTGTAGGTGTTCATGCCACATGCGCTTGCTACACAATTTCCCATGTGACTAGTGTAGGTGGTCATGTGAGCTACATAGGTGGCACGTGTGGACCCCCTATTGACCCTGTTTGACCCTTTTTTAAGCCCTAAAATACCTAGAAATGCGTGCAAACCATAGAAATCAATGAGAGGCTCAGATGTAGTCACATTGGGTCCTACATCGGCCAGCTAGCGGTAGCTACACAGTCGTGTCCCATGCTCATTCTACACTAGCACTTGATCCATTCTCCTTGCTCCAGAGCCCAAATTCCTCCAAATGTGAGAGTGGAAATGACCTTGAAATCCCTCTCCAAGATTTTTTATAGCCTCTTGGTTGGCTAGATGGACTTGCAACCTTGGCCTTTTGTGTTGTTCTCAATTCTTTTTGCACTCTACACCTCATATCTTTTGTGTTTGACCTCTGATTTTGATCTATTCTTTGTTGTGGATTTGTCTCGTCATTGTCGACAAATCAACCTATCATTTGCATTTTTTAGTCAATTTATGGAGGGGGAACCTGTGTATCCCATTATCAGTGGGGCATTTTTTAATGTGATTTTCTTAAAGATTCTTTGACACAATGTTCATAATTGCATTCTATCAAATAGGGGCAAAATGTAGACACCCAAAAATGGTTCGAGCTTGCTAGTCTACGTGTTTTAACATTTTCTAGCATTACAATTGAAATATTGTTTTGCGACCTAATTATTCCTCTATGTTGCGCATATGAACTTTATTATATGACAACATTGTGTCTTTCATCGATGATTGAATATTGCAAAATTGTTCAATTATTTACTAATATTTCTACTCTCTTTGTAAATTGATCATTTTCCTAATCGATTTTGATCAACCATAAACCAATCCTATTCAGTCCTAAACCAAACCTATTTGATCCTAAACCAATCCTATTCGATCGTAAACCATTTAAAATCATCCTAAATCAATTTAAATCTATTCTATTCTATTCCTAATCATTTTTAGAATTGTTTTGACTTGTTCCAACCATTCTGGGGCATTGTCCAAGATCATCGATTCCTAATTAACTCAATTTTCAAATCTATCAAACCCCTTTTCTAAATCTATTCAATATTTTCATCATTCTAGGAGCATTGTCCAAGTTCATCGATGCTTCATATCCCTTTTATCATCTATTTGATAACATTATCAAAGTTCATCAATGTTATCGTTATCAATATATCATTATCAATTCAATAGTGTTGTCCAAATTCATCAATACTATTTCTGATCATTATTATTTCGGGAACATTCTCCAAGTTCATCAATGTTTCCCTATTCCTATTTCAATACTATGCCATCATCAGAGATCATTGATTCTATTCAATCATTTTCAGACATCATTATTTGGGTGCATTGTCAAAGTTCATCAATGCCTCGAACCTATCCTAATTCTATCAATATTATCCAAATCAATTCAAGTGTACATTGATACCTTCAATTTGATCAATAATTTACTAATTTATCCTCTTGGGATGAATAACCTAAGGTTTATCCCCATTCTATATGAATAAATCATATTTATTCATTTTTATCCTAAGTCTTCAAAATTAATTAATTAATTGGCTAATTCTAATTTATGGGATTTTATAATTTCATAAATGCTAATTTTGATTTATGAGGAATATTGATTTATTTATTGAATTAAATCCTCCTAATCCAACCTAATTTGTCATATCACTTGATTGTGATTCACATCCCTATTAATGTGCTTCATGATATCTTCAATATCTCCTTATTCAATTTCCCCCTAATCGTGCTTCCAATTTCCTACCTTCTTTTCCCTCCATTGTGCATTGAATTTATGCATTCTAATTCACCTAATTGCTTCTTATTTTCTATAAATTGAGATGCATTCCTCTCATTCAAGTTTGAACCACTATCTCCTAGTATTCTTGTTATCAACTTTTGCTTTCAAATCCTTTGTGCAATTGTATTATTGTCAAAGAGCAACATCAAATCTACTCTATGGAGAATAAAGGAGAGAATTTGAGCATCACTTGAAGGGAGTTCTTATGTTTTTATTGAATATTGTTTGTGAATTCCTATTTCAATGGCTCTAATGTTATATTAGATAGGTTATCATATTGTTTAGGGTTTGTGGTTACCTATATATGCTTCTTATGCCTTTTTTGGTCTTACAGTTTTATCTGTATTACCTTCACCTTTTGTTTCTGCATCAGTTGTATCTTTTTGTGCATCACTTTGGGTGGTTCCACCACTATGATCAGTCTGTGTACCATGATTATCACCCTTATCTTTAGTTTTATCAGTGGCCTACTCGGGTGTCTTTTATTGTGCTTCACTTTCAATCTCAATTGCTTTTACCAACATAGGTAATTGGCCTAGTACATTTGCTCGGGTGACCTCTATAGTGTCTTGTTCATTCATGGTCTTGTATGCTCTGACTAAGTCATCTTCTTTATATTTTTCATCAGGATCACCTTTAATGATGTAATTTACTATGATCTCAGGGTGACTCATATTAGTCAATAGTTGAGGAATGCCATCCAATACATTCTCAACATCTGCATCATCAATATCTATTCATTTTGTGCTTGGTTGATCTTCCTTGGTGTTGACTTTGGATGCAATGTGTATTTATTCCTTGGTATCTATGATTTCCTTTGGTGGGTTCATCAGTTTATTCCATATTCGTGTGCTCTTAGTATCTACTTCCTTCATATTTCCTTGTAGAATATTCAGAGCTCATGCCTTCTTAGGAAAGTGTTTGGCATACTGCTACATTATATCATTTATCTTCTCAACTATATAATTAGTTATGTTTCTATCTTGTTCAAATTTCTTTGCATCATTAAATACTTCAACCATTCTAACCATTTGTATATCTTTTCTGATCTGTAGTGCTTTCACTTGTTCAGGAAGTTGTTGATTTCTCTTAGATAGCTTTGATATGATTCCTTTTGATGCATCAAATATGCTACTAGGTTTAGATCAAGATGTGTCAAATGGGTTATGAATCTCTTCTTCATGATAATCAATATCATGACAGTAAAGTACCATGTCCTTTCTCTTAATTAACATCTCCCTGAGTTTCTCTTTGGCTTCTTTGTATTTTTTGACATAGATCTCCGACTGTAACTTTTGATTTTCAATAGTTTTATCGAGTGCATACCTTTCCATTGTAAGATATTTTCTCTTTAGTGATTAAACCTTCAAAACAAGAGAACTATCTCTGATACCAATTGTTTAAATAATAGAAAGGTTGTGTACTAAGAGGGGAGGGGTGAATCAGTACCCTTAAAAACATTTAATCAGTTCTTTGTAACCACTATTTTGTATTAACCGACTGAGTAGATTACATACACCAAATATATAATATCACTGCTGAAATGTAAATGCATGTAAACTAAACAATACACATACATGAAATTAAGTACTCATGACACTAGTATTTTGGCATCATAGAAAACCCTTGTTAGAAGGTAAAACCTACAGTGGGGATGAGACCCACAAAACTTCACTACTGTAGTAAATAAAGTATCATGTTAAAGCTTACAAATAATGATCACTTCTGATGATCTTACCCTATAAGGAGTAACAATAAGATTGATTAGATGTACCTCGCATGAGGATTTTTCAACAAAAGCTATGTGTGCACTCGGTTAAGAGATTTATAAAATTACGATTAAGTCTACTCTATTAAGAGATTTAGGGGTCTATTACAAGTATTAGAGAGTAACAAAAATTTGATCTGAAACATATACAATGTCAATATTGTTGATACATATCCATTAAGTACACTTAAAACATATCATCTCAATGTGAATGATAATTCCTTCTTCTCTGTTCTTCTCGCTAGCCTTTCTTTTTCTCTGAAAAGTGATTGCTTCAATGTAGTCTCTATCCTTGAAATCACTTTTCTGATCTCTGATGTTTGTAGTATGGCAGCTACTTGATCATTACCTAATCAACATACATTATGAAGTTTGACATCTATACATTTATATATCAAACTTTATGACCTAATTAGGGTTTTACAATTACATCCCCGACCTAAGATTAATGGTGTACATAATTTACCTTGATCATTTAACATAGGAGATATAAAAAATTAAATTTGTATATCCATAATTAATCTACCCCTCAATCGTTGTAAATCGTTATCTAGGTCAAAAAAAATTTGTTACATAAACTAATGTGCCATAACAAATTTTATGTGGCCTCTGGTACACTTGGTTATTGTTGTCTCTTGGTGTTCAGTGTAGTCTATGTATCTCAATTATAGTGCTTGTTCGGCTATACTATGTAGCTCAGTATGGTTTGTCAGCTTAGGTATCACTGTACTCAGTTAACTCTAGGTGTATTCAGTGATCTCAGTTAACTCTGCACTTCGGTGAATATACCAACTATCATGTTTGTGAGTTTGTTACCGATTGTCCATGTTGAGTGCTTGAATACTAATGAAAACTTCAATGCCTAATTGGACTAACAATACCCACTGTACCCATCAAGGAATGAAAAATACTTTTTTCATGTTAAGGAGTCTAACACTTGATCTATGAATGGAAAAGGGAAGTGTTCCTTTTTGGTGGAATTATTGAGCTCCCTATAATCGACACATACCCTCCACTTCCCTCCTTTCTTTAGGACTATAACTAAAGGAGAGAACTGCTCACTATCTAAGATGGAGTATATAAAACCAGCACTAAGTAGCTTTTGTAACTCTATTTTGACTATCTCCCTTAATGAAGGATTAATACATCTTTGAAATTGCCTAAGATGGGCTTTATCCTCTTTGAGATATATCCTATCAGTACACAACTTAGGATCTAGGCATGATTGTTGGAAACAATGAGAGGGGGGGGGTGAATTAGTGTTTAACTAATTATTTTATTTCAAAAATTTGAAACTCAATTAAATAGATAACACATGAAGCATAATATAACAACACATAACACCAGATATGTTTACGGGGAAACGTTGATCAGAGGAAATCCCCAGTGGGAATTAGTACCCACAAATTATTGTACTAGAATAATGAACTTGTTAAGGTTCCTTTGCCCTGTTAGAAGCAGTCTTTACAATGCAAGTATAATGACCCTTTTAGGAGTCTTTACAATAACCCTATTAGGGGTGAGGACTCACTGTCCAAGAGCTCACTGTCTAATAAGATGAAGGCTACAACCTCCTTGATAATAGATATACACTATATCCAAAAGTGAACTGATGTATATGAAACTATTGTCTGATCAGTTCTGGTTATGTGCTGATGCTCTTATTCTCTTAAAGAGATTTATCTTATTCTGACATCTTATACTATTCTTCTATATCTCTTCTCTGCATATTTCTTCGACACTCTCTAATACAAATTTACATGTCATATATATATGTTCATGCCTGAATAGATGTGACCAAAAACAAGACCTTAGTCAGCCCAAAAACAACATTCACAATGCTTCCAAACAAATTGGCCTCCAGCGTGTTTACAATAATGTTTAATACATAACCAATAACTTATTACAATAGGTGCTTAGCCTCTACAAAACAAAAGATTACACGCTAATCCAAAAATTGAAGTCGGCTTCATACTCTATTTTCTGAACTACAGGTGCACTTGATCTTTTTGTAGCTTCTCTATACTATCATTATGTACCATGCGTTTATAGGGTAAGCATAACAACATATCATAGATCTTATATATGAACGCACATAGCTTGGTTCATTCTGACACATGTGCACTATGTATGTGGTAAAATTGGCCTTGTTATTCAACCATACACTTCAACATAGTCCTTGTTCATCAGCCACATATAGAAGTGAATATGAGTTATTCATCCTGCATGCCTATATGATTCAACCTGTTGCCTTCTATCTAGATGGGGTTTCGAAATAGATCTCAGAACAAGAGTCTCGCAACCATAGACCGATCTAAGAATGAAGGATAACTCTCCATGAATGCAATGCAAATGCAAGATTATTATAAGAATTGAAAGATGCAAGATTAATCTAAGACATGATTTCAATGCAATTATTCTAAGAAATTGAAATCATTCTATTGAAAATGAAAGCTTTTAACTAGAAATGAGATGATAAAATGTACGAACAATTCAGTATAATAAGAATGCATATTTTCTCTAGGGTTTTGAATGAGAAATGGGAGCTCTTTTATAGATTGAGATCCTACTCAAAATAGAAAGTTTCCTTTTTGAAATAAAACAGATAGAAAAGCCAGTTCAAATTAGCAAGCTTTCTTTAAAAGAAAACAATGAATTGTTTCTCTTTGTTTTTAACTATTTTATTTATGATTTTAACTGTTTTCTTTCTCTTTAAAGCATAGTTAATTCAAAACTTCTATTTCTGAATAGGAGATAATATTTTTGAGAGAATATTTAATTAAATAAATAGAATATGACCTCATAAATGTGTTTTTTCTCAATTATCTTAATAATTAAATTCAATATTTGAAATGAGGATACTTATTTAATAATGAAATATTATTTAATTCCTTTTTATGTGTTTTAGCTAAAAGGGGTGAATTTAATTTAATTAAAGTGCTAGGACTTTATAATTAAATTAATTCAATCATAGGGTTTGTTTAGCCAATTGATATTTTTGGAATTAAATATAATGTTATGATTATTGCAGATTTAGGATTTTTTGCATTTGACACTCAGGTCGAGTAGAGTTAGTCAGAACTTAGAATTTCCGAGTACAATAGGACTTTGATGATTCATTAGAATTACAAATGCAACAAAAAAATTTAGGGTTGCAAGATGCCAATTTTGGGGTGTTACATTTTTCCCCTCTTTGAATTGATGTGCGAGCAATGCATTGATTCAAAGAATTGTCTGATGCTTGAAGCATGGAAGAATAGATTTTGAAAATTGGTGATGCAAAGATTGATTGATGAAGATTTCAGAGCCATCTCTAGGACAAAGCTTGACTCTCCATAGTCTAGGTTAGGTTGCCAAGACACCGGTCAAGTAGAGTTTTTGAGGGTCATCTTCAGAACGAAGCTTGATCCTCAGGGATCTGGGTTAGAATGCCTTGATACCTAATAAACTAAGATTTTGAGAATCATCTCCAAAATGAAACTTGATCCTCAGGGATCCAGGTTAGAATGCCCTAATACCTAATAGATTAATATTTTATGAATCATCTCTAGAACGAAGCTTGATCCTCAAAGATCCAGGTTAGAATACCCTGATACCTAATAGATCGACATCTTTGAAAGACTGTCCCCAGAACAAGGCTCAACCTTTAGGAGTCAGGGTTAGAATGCCCCGATACCTATCCATAAAAAGATAGTCAATAGAGATTTTGGGACTATCTCTAGATTGAAGCTTAGTCCCCCAATATCTTGGTTAGATCACCCAGACACTAGTTAGATTGATATCTTTCACAAGACTACCCCTAGAACAAGGCTCAACCTTCAGGAGTTAGGGTTAGAATGCCCTGATACCTATCCCAAAAGATAGTCAATAGAGATTCAGGAGTCAAGGTTAGATTGCCTTAATTCTCAATAGATGAGTTTTCGAGAATCATCTCCAAAATGAAGCTTGATCCTCAAGAATCTAAGTTAGATTTCTCAGACACTTAATAGATTGAGATTTCAAGAATCATCTCCAGAATGAAGCTTGATCCTCAAGGATCTGGGTTAGATTGTCACAATACCTAATAGATGACAAGATTTAAGGAACAAAGATGTCTTTATTGATTAAAAGTCATGGAACACTCAGTTTTGACCGTGAGGTACAAAGAACTAAACATGCCCTAAGTGATGAGATGCCCCTAGCAATGAGGACTTTTGAAAATTAGATCAAATTGATTGTAATAGATTTAATGATGTAATCATCCTGCCCCCTCAGGAGTGAAATGGAAAGATGGCATGTCATAATGATGATTGAGAGCGAGAAATCGTAGATGGATGTTGAAGCGGAGATCAAGAAGAACTCAGAATAGATTATGGAAGAATTTGGAAGATAAAGAATCAATTTTAAGTGATTTCAAGGTCTAGTTGACCAAGTTTGACTAGGGTTGACTAGAGTTGACTTTTTAAGAAAAAAAGTCAAAGATTTGAGAAAGTGTTGATTAGATATGATTCTGACAAGAAAGTGATGTTAGAAAGTTGACTGCACAAGCATCTGAATTTGTTGGTCCCAAATATTTTTAAATGTGATTTTGAGCGATATAGGAGTGTCAGATTTCAATTTTGATCATAAAAATGGATTCAGAGCAGCCAAATTAGCGAGTGGTGAACTTTTCATGCAAGTCATAGTACTTGTGAAAATCAGGCCAAAACCTATATATGAGTCCAAAAGGTCATTTTCAAATCATTTGCCTTTGTTGACTTTTGAGAATTGAGTTCTGAGCAAAAATGGTGGTCCTTGTGGGCACACATCATTTCAAGCGATTTAGGTGTCATAATTAGCCAGCAGCCTATGGACCCCAAGTAAGTGGTCGATTAACCTCTCTGGTAATTCAAATTTTATCACTTTCTATCAATTTTTTTCATGTTTTTACACATTTTGAAACACTAGTTCATGGGTTCTCGCATGAAGAACTAGTTTCCTTGTCTGGCTCGTGATGAAGCCTCATGCGAGAAACTACCAAAAGGTAGAGTCTCACATTTGTCAGTGGGTATCCTCATGTGCGAGGGTACCCATGTCTCACATGAGAAACCCTTTGATAGAGGGGTTTCTCATGCTAACAATGAGGAAACTTCACGCGGATAGGAAACTTCATGTAGCTCATAAAACTCCTTCGTGCGAGAATCTTCTATCTCGCATGAAGAAAAAGTAGCAAATTGAATATAAAAAAGGGTGTGTTGTGTCCAATAGCAATTGTGTCAGCATTGGTCCATAGCATAGTGTGTTTTTAATGCTTTATTGCTTAGCTATTCATTGATTATCATGAATCATGAGTACTGATCATGCTTTGTTGGTTGTATGTCTTGCAAGTCGAGTTCCTGGAAATTGCATTTAGATCACATCATCCATCTATCAGTGGACTAGTAAGGTAGTTAGATGACACAGAGATTGCCCATATGGACAACCTGGGCCTATCACATCTCTATGTGATACTCGATATTCGGGTGAATCACGGGTTGCTAGGAGCACTAGTAGAGCATTTCCATTAGGAAACAAACACCTTTCACCTTCCTCAGGGTGAGATGACAGCAAGGCCAGAGGGCATTTATAGGATCCTTAGGATACCCTTCCACGATCTGAGAGTGGAGTATGAGGTGTAGCCTTGGCCAGGGACACTAGCACTATAAGAGATCTTGCAGGATGAGCTAGTCATGGGGAGAGCCATTCCATGGGAGGAGCTGATCAGAGAGTATGGTCGTGAGCACTGATTGGCCTTGGTTTTGGCCACATTCCTTGGCTTTTATCTGATGCCAAATCATAGGTAGTAGGGTTTTGAGTGTGGTTGGGGTCAGATGCTATAGTTGATGCTGGAGGAGCTTATCAGATATGGGTAGGGTCAGTGTATGCTCGCCCATATGTACCTTAAGATGCGTGAAATTGCCTATAGAGAGGTGAAGAATATGGTGGTAGGGGTCTATGTTTTACAGGTGTGGGCATGGGAGCACTTGCTGGTTACACAACCCATATGCGATGATCTGAGGGAGCCGCTGGAGCCTTACATATACGGGTATAAAGGTTTGTTTACCTAGCCTACGCTGGGTAACATAGAGCAGTGGTGAGCTCAGCTAGATGATCTGGTTGCAGTGACATGGTGACCATGGAGATTGGGAGAGGACTGGGATGATGCCAACAATTAGCTAGGGTACATGCTTGTGTCATAGCCACTCATTGGCCAGGTGATATCAGTGATTGAGCACTTTCCTCTGACATGTGTCTGGTGACAGTTTGGTCAGGCACAGGAGATCCCACAGGAGTATTGTTCCTATGCTCATTTTGTTGATGAGCTTAGGAGGGGATGGTCGACCAAGTTAGATACTGGTTGATGTATGATCGATGTATGAGCCCTAGTGCATACTCGATGGGATTACTTGAGTGCTATTGTAGATGGGGGAATGACTCCAGAGCTCAAGGAGCACTTCATGATGCATCCCTTTCTGTGTTTCATAGATCTAGTTGGCATGGTCATGCCAGCATAGGTAGTGCACCCACAGGTGTCACAACAGTAGGCACCAGTGCCTCCATTGCAACATGCACCATGGCCACCACCACAATAGGTACCATAGCAGGTGCCACATCCATGCATAGTACTGGTGGACATACCTATGAGCTAGATGAGGATAGATCTCGGTGTGAGCAGTAACAGGAAGCAAAGCAGGAGGAGGACAACTGCATAGCTCAAGGAAATATAGTAGCAGGTAGAGTAGTAGGAGGTCCCATAGGAGGACCTGATGTAGGAGGATCAGCCCGCCCAGGAGCTGGGATAGGGTGTAGTACCTAGGGATGCACTATCACAGGCACAAGAGGCCCTCCAAAGAGCTAAAGAGAGGGTATGGTAGCTTACTAGATAGGTGACAGATTTGATAGTATAGGATGTCGTATAGGATGCCTGGCTTTTAGATAGAGACCGTGAGGTGTAGGATCTCTGAGGGTAGTTGCAGAGAGCATTAGAAAATATTTGGGTAGATTTGGGACATTAGGCTGCCCAAGGAGCCTATTACTATGTAGCTTATGCAGGGGTAGTGCCTGATGAGGCATTATAGGTGCTGATATTTTCTTCATATGCCAGAGGGTCAGAGGGTGCACAGGCACCACCTCCACCAGATATGCCTCCTCCTCCACCTCCTCCAAGTGACAAGGGAGAAGGCCAGAGCTAGTTTTGATATACTGATAGATGAGATCATAGGATGTATCTGATGTGTTGGCATCCATGCATTGTACCATAGTTTTGAGATAGATTGTGCTTGAGTAGCACCTTTTTGTATTGTATCAACACATTTGAGATATATACATGAGCTCATCTTTTGGTATCATCGCATGTGTCACGTGTGATTGTTTATGAGATGTTTCCTATATGCTTAGATGGCTAGATGATTTAGAATGTATGAAAATGTATGAATATGTTTTTAATATATGTAGATGTATGAAATGGACATATATGTGATGTTTATGAGTTTATGCGATGCACATGTTGATGTAGATGCAAAGTTGTATGTATGTAGATGATTTATGTAAATGCACCTATGAAATGGAAATATGTAAATGTAATGTGTAAATGATAATGCAAATGTAATGTATATGGTACAAACATCTCATGTAGGGTGTACAGATGTGTGACAGATGCTAACCAAGATAATATGTGAAGAATCAAGAGCGAGGATCGAACACTTGTGCAATCGTGATGAAACTAGGACTCTGAAGAATAACTCCCCAATGTACAACCCCAGGAGAATGCAATGAAGTGAACATCAAATTTCTGACACAATGCAAGTCTAGAATGAAAAATGTAATCCTATGCTAGATGCAATATGAAAGTGCAATTCTAGGACATGATTGTGAGACCCATTGTAAAATCATCATCATTGAGCATTTTTTGGAACATCGGAGTCAATACAATCCTTACTGGTGCCACTGTGACCATAAGAATATGAATATGACTTTCATCGGATAAAATGTAGGAAATGAACGTAAGCACTAGGGTACAAAAGCTAAGATGACCTGAACATTGTTTCCAATTAATATTGCAAGAGTACACCAGTATCAAGGCATTCAAATCCAAGATAACCATGAGTGTGTTCGTGTGTAAACAAATAGAGCAATAATAGTCAAGGAGATAGTACTGACCTCACTATGGCATGCAAATAAACAAGATCTAGGGATGTGAGGCTTTTCCACCTTAATGTGGGAGCTCTTATCACATACACCCTATTTATTTGACATTGCTGGATCATCGAGACTACACCAACAAGCAGTAGACAAAGAATATATCAATGAAATCCATGAGAATAGAAAGCATACAAAGAAAGATTCAATAATAGCTCAGCCAGTTTCAAAGTTTTCAAATATGTATGTGTATAGGTGTTGAAAAACATAGTTGTTCTTGTGAGTGCATTATTTTTTATTGTTATCGATAGATGTTTACGTTTGAGATATCCAATGTGTGTTGAAAAGCATAGATGTGTCCAAAGATAGTGTTGAGAAACACTATTTGAATTGGGGTGTTAAGAAACACTATTTTGTGTCAGTAGCAAGTTGTCTTATAGAATTGACAAGATTACTAACTCGGGTGTAAACCACAGATGCAATAAAATTGGGGACCAATGCCCCCAAGTAATGATGACTGACTTGATGTATGTTGTGAGGAAAAACTAGATATGACTGCCCCCACATGTATGGCATTGAATTAGTGTCAATTTAGGAGGGTTCACAAAGGAACCAAAGTGTCATGAAAGTGACTGAAATCTATGTACAAACTAAAGCAAGGAATCGTCAAGACCAAGTATCGATAGATAGAGCATTTGAGTATAACTCCAACTGTAATGGATGCAAGAAATCTCAATATTAAAGTGACAATAGACAGACGCAGTGAGAACCACTGGTGACTGACACAAGAGAGATTCTCAAGTGAAGGGATTGTAGTACTAGATAGAAATTAGTAGGCAGACACAGCGAGAACCACTGGTGACTGATGTTAGGGCGATTCTCAAGGAGAGAGAACTCAGTATAAGCTAAGCGATAGTAGGCAGACACAGTGAGAAACACTAGTGACTATTGTGAATTAGATCCCAAAAGGTAATAGGACAATGCCCCCTAGACCAGCAGGGTTGTCCTAAGAGTATGACCAGTTTCAATCGATATAAGTTGGTGTCCTGATGGGAACTGAAAGCATGCGGAAAAGAAAATGCAAGTCGGAAAGTAGGAAAGCAGCAAAGTAGGAAAGTAGCAAAGCAGGAAATAAAATTCATAAAGCCAAGTGGTGTTGTGATAGATATAGCAATGTGGAACAAGAGGCACCTATTTACCAGGTTTTCACCTTCTTGAAATAAATTCTTTTTTGCTACCATGACGCCCGTTTGCCAGGTTTTCATCAATGACACCTTTTTCTCTTTTTCTCTTTTTTTTTTGTATTTTCAATTTTTAATTTTTTTTGTATTTTTGGAATATATAATTTTTTTGGAGATACATCAAAGAGCCTATCACTAGGTTTTCACTAAGATGATCATTTTTTCAAGAATTTTTTTAAATTTTTAGAATTTTTTTAGGACTTTACTATCTACATGAGCATACTAAAGATGTCTTAGTTGTAGAACCATTTCAAATGAAGAGCGTTGATGGGCTCTTTGAGTTGTTCTCCCTCAGTAGTAGAAAGTTGATAAGTGCCAGACCCAAACACTATAGTGACAACATATGGACCAAACCAATTTGGTTCAAATTTCTCTTTCTGGATCTGATGTTGTTGATTCTTAGGGTTCTCCCTCAGAACGAGGTCACCCGCTTGGAAGTCCCTTGGGTGAACTTTCTTGTTATAGCTCTTAGACATCCTTTTCTGATATACTCTAAGGTGATCAAATGCCACTTTTCGATGTTCATCAAGTAGTTCTAGCTCTTGTAGCTGAGATATTGTGTTATCATCATCAGTAATGAGGCCTTTTAGAGAGAGCTAGAGAGAAGGAATCTCAACCTCAATTGGTAACACAGCATTTTCTCCATAAACTAAATCATATGGCGTAGCCCTTGTTGGTGTTATTATGCTTGTCCTATATGCCCAGAGAGTTGGATTGATCTGGAGATGTCAATCTCCTCTAGATTTTTGCACTGTGCGATGCAGGATTTTGAGGATTGTCTTGTTTGATGCTTCCACCTATCCATTACCCTAAGGATAATAGATGGAAGACCAATGCTAAGTAATTTTAAACTTAGAGCATAGCTCTATCAAATCCTTGTTTTTGAATGGGCCCCCATTATCAGTGATTATTGCTGAGGGTACACCATACCTATAGATGATGTAGTTGAGAATGAACATAGCTACTGATTTGCCATTGGAAATAGTGAGAGGGACTGCCTCCACCCACTTGGTAAAATAGTCTGTAGCTGTGATGATGAACTTATTTCAATTTGAGGACGAGGGATAAATCTAACCCACCAAGTCAAAGGCCCCTTGTAGAAATGGCCAGAAAGTAATGAAGGGAATAAGCTCCTTGGCTGGAGCATGAATCAGATTACCATGTAGTTGACACTGTCTGCAAGATGTAGTAAACTATGTAGCTTCTGTTTCCATATCTGGCCAATAGTAACCAGATATAATAAGTTTACAGGCTAGTTTCAAGCCATTAGAGTGAGACCCACAGATGGCTTCATGCACCTCTACTAACGCACGTTTGGACTCATCAGGTTCTAAACACCTAAGGAGGGTACCATCTAGACCTCGCCTATAAAAGTCATTAGCAATGATGATAAACTATGAAGCACTATAGATTAAGTGACATTCCTCATTCTGGGTGTAAGTGTCCAGGACAATTTGGTCACAAAGGTAGGAGTAAATATGATGGTAGCAGGATGAGTCATGTCCATTGATAGAACAGATCATCTAGGAATCAGGGGAATCATAGGCTGGGTAGCATAACATCTCCACTAGGAATTCATGTCAGAAATCATTTTTTGGCATCTGTAACATGGAAGCAAGAGTAGCCATTACATCTGCCACTTTACTATCTACCCTCAGAACCTATTGAAATGTAATGTGAACAAAATACTTTCTGAGGTCATCAACCAACCATTTATAAGGCACCAACTTTTCATCTTTTGTCTGATAGATATCATTTACTTGATTTATGACTAACTATGAATCTCCAAGGACATTGAGCTCAGCCACTTGCCACTCAAGGGTGATCTTCATACCATTGATTAAGGCTTCATACTTAGCAATGTTGTTTGTACAAGGAAACAACTCTTGTATGCTTTTGGTAAAGAGTACCTTTGAGGTGTAATGAATAGTATGCCAATACCTGACCCCTGTTGGGTAAATGAACCATTAAATAACATAGTTCAAGACCAGTGTGTAAGAAGTAATATGGACTCATCTGGGAATTCAATGTTCAATGGTTGATGATCGACTAGAGGTGCTTCCACGAGCTGATCTACAATCGCTTTCCCCTTGATGGCTTTTCTTTCTACATACTCAATATCACATTCACTGGGAAGCATGACCCATTTAGCTAGTCTACCTATGAGGGTAGCTTTATTGAGAAAATATTTTAGAGGATCAATTTTAGCAATAAGGCGTGTAGTATGAGCCAACATGTAGTGACGCAGTTTTTGTGAAGCAAATACCACTGCAAGGAAAGCCTTCTCTAGAGCAGAATAGGTTGTTTCATATGAGACCAAAGTTCTATTAATGTAGTAGATAGCTCTTTCTTTGTTGTTCTGATCTTCTTGAGCCAATAGGATGCCCAATGATCTATCCGTAGTAGAGATGTAAAGTATAAGCGGCTTCCCATGAGTAAGAGGCATCAATATTAGCGGGTTTGCAAGATACTATTTTATTTTTATGAACCCTTCATCACATTCCTTGTTCCATTGGTAGGTCACACCTTTGTGTAAGGTCATGGTGAATGGCTGTGACTTGTCTGCCAGTTGTTAGATGAAGCACTAGATGGACTATAACCAACCCTGAAGTCCTCTCATTTGTTTGATATTATTTGGTTGTAGCATTTCCATGATAGCTTGAACTTTCGCAGGATCCTCCTTGATGCCTTTTGCGGAGATAATATAACCAAGTAGTTTTCCAGACATTATGACAAATGCCTATTTCTTAGGATTGAGCCTTAGACTGAACTGTTCCATGAAATCTAGTATAGGACCTAGAACTATAATATGTTTCTCTCGTTGCACGCTCTTAGCTAGAGTGTCATCAACATAATCCTCCATTATTTTGTGCATCATGTCATGAAATATGATGGTGACAACTCTCTAATATGTAGCACCGACATTTTTTAGGCCAAAGGGCATGACATTCCAGCAAAAAGTGCCCCATGAAAATGTTAAAGTAGTTCTCTCTTCGTCCTCTAGCACGATCTTTATCTAGTTGTAGCCAGAGAAACCATCCATTAGTGAGTACATTTCATATCCTGCTGTCATATCTACAATCATATCAATATTGGGCAATATAAATTCATCCTTAGGACATGCCTTATTCAAGTCTTTAAAGTCTATGCATACTCAAATAGATTTTCCATGTTTTGATACTGGAACAATGTTAGAGATCCTTTCTACATAGTCAATTGCTTTGATAAACACTACCTTAAGAAGTTTCTTCAATTCATCTTTGACAAGTAGAGCCACATGTGGATGTATTTTCTGAAGATTTTGCTTGACAGGCTTGACGCCTGGTGTAATGAAAAAATGGTGCATGATTAGATTAGGTTCTAATCCTGGCATGTCTGAATATTTCCATACAAATTTTATCTTTTTGCTCTGGAAGAATGTAGTGAATTACTATCTTTCGGCCTCAAATAATGATTGTGCCAAATGAATGATTTGTGGTTAAGATTTTGTACCCAAGTTGATTGGTTAAGTTGGTTTAATAAGTACAGATGATCATTCCTGGAAATGACTTAGAAGCATATCAAGTATCTCATCCTCAGGCACCTCAAAGAGGTTTTCACCCTTGGATACATCTTTTATTTTGACTTTTTTAGGCTCTGATACTGCCACAATATGGTTTTCACCATCAGAAAACCTATTTTTTCTTCTTTTGATTTTGTGACTAAGATACTTGATATCAACCTCAGTCATTTTGACACTTTCTTCACTAGTGGGGGACATTAAAGGTTTGACAACGTTGAGGTAACAGGAAAGAGCGTAATCATTTTGGAAGCTAAGGACATCATTAGATGGGGAGGGAGAGTTCCAGTCTATAATCTTGGGATGGAAGAATGAAAGAGAAGTGATGGGTTCAAGTGTGTTCATGGTATAATCATCGAAAGCATAGATGAGAAAGTCGAGACCTAGATTGATCTCATCCAAAGGTGTAGTTGAATTCCTTTGATTCCTAGCAACCATAGTAGAAGACACGTTAACATCTATGGAGTTAGACTTGTTTAACATTGCACTAGACCCCTCACCTACGTCGACAAGGTTTTCATGCATGTGAATTGTATCTATATCTCTGTCAAAGGTGGCATATGACAAGCTGTCAAAATAATATTCATGGGAGTATGTTTCATCATCAGGTGTCATATCAAGAACATGAGTGAAATCAACCCTCTTCCCCTAGTTTGGGTGAGCTCTGCCTAAAATGTATGCTATGGTGAGATAAGCACCTTGTGGCATAGGTTCTTCATTAATGCTTGTAGCATCCTCTGCTTCTTGTTTAGTGAGGAGTGGCTAGGATTCCTATTCAAACTGCTCTTGGAAGTGTGGTGGTATGTACAAACCACCCTGATGACCTGAATTGATAGTGTGCATTTATTTCCATAGCTCATAGTTTAAAGGAGAAAGTGGACTAGTTTTATTAGAATCATTGTCAGTCATGAGTGTACTGCCATGCGGTATGAAGTCATCTGGCTCAGCAAAGAATGCTGCCAGATCTAGAGGAATGGGACAAGGAAAGTAGTCTTCCTTCGAGCTGTCATCAGACTCTTTGATTTTATATGTCTCTTTAGGTGTTGGTTTTTTATCTATGTGAGGTACAAATTGGTTTATTCCTAGTTGAAATGTGAGCTTCTTGAATTCTATACCTATAGAGTCACATGTTCAACAACCAATAGCTTCAAGTGGTGCAATCAATCCCTTATGATTCACACCTATAGGACCATTTCCTTTGTACCCAAAGCATTGCATGATAGTTAGACCTTTACCATATTGTTCAAGATTTATGTCATAAGATGGAGTGGTTTGTTCAGAAGTGTCCTCTCCTTTATAGATCTAGGCTTTGATAGCCCTATTTTTAGCTTCTTCTTCTAATGGTACTGTTGCTTGTACAAAGGTACCACCATATTTTGTTTGAGGAGGAACTATAGAAGGTTTAGTGCTTTTAGAAGGTCTCCCAACAAAACGTGGAGACAAAGGTAGAGATGTAACAGATAGCACGGGTTCAATCTGATATCCTCCCATGTTAGTTTCCTTAAGTGTCAGACCCTTTTCCATTTCTTTTAGTTTAGTCTCGAAGAGCTCAATAGACTCTCTGTTGGTGGGAACAAAGATGTGAGTAGAATTTTTGAGTCTATTGCAATCATAGCGTGTATTAGCAGGTATAGTCACTTCAGATCCTTATAATGGGAATTTAATGCACTAATTGTATGTTGAAGGGATAGCTGGCATTTCATGGATCCATGTCCTTCCCAACAGAATATTGTATGCTAAAGGAATGTCAAGCACTTGACAGATAACATCTCTTTCAACAAGACCAACTTTGATTGGCAACACAACTAGCCCCTTAGATTTTTGTTCTTCTTCATCATATGCTTTAATCATAATATTTTTGTGAGCATATATGTCATCTTTTTCGTAGCCTAACTCAATAAGGAATCTAGCAAAGCAAATGTTGAGGCCAACACCATTATCTTTGAGAACATGACGAACATGCTTTGGACCAATCATGACTTCAATGTGCAAGGGGTTATTATGTGGGTGACTCAAAGAATGGTCATCTTCCTCAGAGAAAGACAAGTAATGGGAGGAGGTCAAGTGACCTACCATGGATTGAAACCGGTTGAGATCAAGGTCTTTTGGGATATTTTCCTTAGTGAGGGCTTTGTCAAGGATCTCCCTATGAGCAGGGGAGATTTTTAGTAGCTCAAAGATGGTGATCTAAGAATTAGTACATTGTAATTGCTCTAGAATGTTGTAATTCACAGCATTAGATGAGGAACCCAATTTAATATTTTTATTTGTAGAGACAACAGTAGTTTTGTCTGTAGGTTGTGTCGGCATAGACATAGAAGGCTCAGGGCCTTTGATGATGATCTTAGCATGAGATCGAGTAACAATGTTTGCACTAACTTGAGACTGGTCTCGTTCGAAGGAATGAGGCATAGATCCTTGTAAAATGAAAGGATTTTTAGGATTGGGAGTATCTTCCCTTCCCTTGAGAATGATAACTTTACAGTATTCAATATCAACAGGCTCAACCATGTTAATGATATTATCGTTATTGGTGTATGTATAGTTGACCTTGGCATGAGTATTTTTGCCTTTGGATGACTCACCTTTCCGATGAGGAGGAAATGGATCTTTAAAAGCTTGGTGGTCTAAGTTCTTATTGTGACCTCCCACAACAATAACCTCACTATCGATGAGATCTTGGATTTTATGCTGCAATTTAAGACAAGTAGCCATTTTATGACCTTTGTTTTGGTGAAAATCACAATAAGCAGATTCATTCCACCAAGAGGGTCTTGGTTGTGGATCATAAGGTCATGAATTATCTAGTAGAGTAATTAAATGGTTGTCCAAGAGAGTCTTGTAAACCACATCAAGAGGTTCTCCTTAAGGAGTGAATTCATGCTTGGGTCTAGGAGCCCAAGGTTTTGATCTAGAAAATTGTGAGGTACTCACTTTGGATTCTACCATAGCCTGTTCAGTGGTTTTGGCTTCCTTCATTGTGGTGGTGATATTAAAAGCATCCTTTGAAGGTTTGGGAGTCACATTGTCTACAACTCCATCATTCACAACATTCTGGCTCTTGTTGGGAAATTTGGGTTTATCTTTTCTTGAGGAGGAAGACCCTTGTTTATTTTCCTTGTGTAAGGTCAATTCTCCTTTCTTGATCATAAATGTCTCAATTCTCACAACTTTCTTAATCGTGTCATTGAAGGTTAGAGGACCTTGCAGCTGTACTTGATACCCAAAGTTGGGAAGAAGATTGTCTAGAAAGATGTCCAAATTTTCAGATTCAGGTATTTTGCGAGAATATCATGTATAAAGTTGTCTCCATCTTTGGAGAAATGTCAAGAAGGATTCCCCATGATTCTATTTCAAGTTGCAAAGATCTCGGATGTGAAGTGGATGTTGGATTTTGTGAGAATAGTGTTGTAGAAATAAATTGGCAATTTCATCAAAATTTTTGATGCCAATTGGTAGTCTAGAGAACCACTCCATAGCTGACCCCCCCAAACTACATGGGAAGAGATTCCTGAGGTAGGTTGTGTCATGTATGAATTCCATAGAGAGAGCACCAAACTATCTCAAATGATCTTGGGGATTAGATGTACCCAAGTATTTATCGCATTTATGAAGTTCAACTCCTTTGGGAAAAGGAGGCATGGATTGGCTCTTATCAAACAAGAATGGAAAAATGATTTCTAGTGTGAATTAAGTGGTAGGTTTGTCTTTTTCCTTCATGAGTTGAAGGAGTTTCTCTTGCATGCCTTACATTTGCTTTTGCAAGTGGGAGTTTTTCAGTTTCTTCCTCTTTCTCAACAAGTGTCTCTACCTTGTAATTGGAGGGAGGTTTGGCCCCTTGGTTGGCCAATTCAAGAAGGTATTTCTCCTTCTCTTCTTTCATTAGGACCACCATCATTCTCATGAAGTTTTTATTATTGCGAGTGTCTAAGATATCCACTTGGGTTATTTCTCTCTCTTCATCAAGAGAAGGGTCTTGAAAAGAGAATTTACCCCTGGTTTTAGAGAGATCATCTCTACTATGTTCACCTGATTGGTCATGATCTACCATATTGCTAGAATGCAAGTGTTCAAAGTGTAAAGACTCAGTATGAGATGGTTGAGTGTTTTTAGAATTTGGATCCTCTTGGAACAAAGGGTTCTGAATCTGACTAAAATCCACTGGAAATGATGGTTTGATGTAAGGTCGAAATACCAGAGAGGGAGATTGAGATGATTCATCACTAGATATAGCTGGCAATGGTGTGGAAAGAATAGATTTGTCTTGATTGATTGAAGGGAATGTTTTTCCACTACAAGTTGTAACAGTAATAGAAAAAGATTGTATAAGGGATGTGAACTAGGACCAAACTTAAAACTGTCTCAAAGTAAATGTACAGAAAGTTCCAAAAGGTGAAGTATCCTTGGTGCAAATTATCAAAAATGAGGCTAGAACAACTGAGAGATGACTATTGCGACACAAGGCATGACGACACAAATTAAATAGACCAAAAGATATGGAACAAGACCAGTTTAAGCAAGAATCATGTAATTATCAACCCAAGAAACCAAGTTGCAAACTGTGTGAAGATAGAGGGCAGATAAATAGACCCAGATCAAAGAGTAGATTTAATATAGGTACGCTAGATATATGGGAAATTTCTCACTATTTTGACAAAAAGATTCAAACTCGCGCAAAGAAGTGCTTTCTCGCGCGAAGATTCCCATAGATACACATGAAACTATGTAGTCCAGCATGAAGTTTGACGACAGACTGATGAAAAAAGTGATAGACTAGTGAATAAAATAATATAATATTGCAAGATGTTGCATGACAATTGCCAGCGTGTTGCACGAAATTTCTCAGATACTGATGCAAAGATGGTAGAATGTCGCGTGAGACTATGCAGTTTTGACAAATGAAAGTCTACATAATTAGACAGTTAAGACTAGATTGTGTTTCCTGAGACAAGATAATGTTGTTTTTTGACAGAGAGTTCAAGTTACAGATCATTTTGGACATGTTCTAGTTTGACAATTTATGTGATTTTGACATTCATTTCAATTATTTAAATGATGCACCCACACAAAACACATTAAGCAGAATGTTTGTAGTACCAGAAAAGACACATCACAATCATAGGATAGCCAGGGTAGTATCTGTTGAATCCCCACTTGAACTGAAGTTCAGCTACACCTACTCTTAGTAGACAACTTAGAATCTTGGAGTCACAGGCTCCTCCTTACATGTGCACTCACTTCTCAGGCACACCAAGTTTCAAACCCCAAAGGAATTGCTTCCCAAAGGGCCATTGTGTCTACTAAGAGCCATAAAAGTGTGGGGCATCTTAGTTGGTCTTTGACCTTTTGCACCAAAAGATAGAGGGTTTTTTGGATATTATAAGAAAATTTTATAGTAAGGACATCCTTTCAGGTGGTTGTGATCAAGTCATTTTCCCAATTAAGGGGGCTCTCCCAATCCTTTCAAAGCAAGTCTTTCACCTTAATGATGTTGAGACTTTAACACACCATTAGGGTATTGGAGGATATTTTGGTTGCCACAAAAAATTCACACCTATCCATTATGAGATTAATCAAAATGGCATTTTTTATATACCGGTTCAGAAGGGCTTGGCTTTAGCCTATTACCGGTTGGTCATCCACTCTCACTGGCTCTACTAAAGCTCTTGGGAGGTAGCCACACTAGACAAATCATATGAATTTCTCTTACACCCAAGATCCATAAAGGTGAGGGGAAAGGATATGTTCATATAGTTCTTGGAATCACAATCTAGAGAGCACATCAATCACACAAGACAATGATTCATTTTAAGCACCAACTGAAGTGTGTTCTAACTACTAAAAACAAACATGAGAGTTTTGTGAAAATACGTATGTCTTCGACAAGAGTCCTTCAATAAATGCGTCAATAGTTTATAATTTCTTTCTTCTTTTCAGTGTCCTGCAAACCACCGTTAATTTGTTTCAGAGATAAAACCAAAAAATCATAGTCAACAGCAAACATAAACCATTAGTGGTCAGAAGTCAGCAAAAAATAGAGATATAAAAAAAACTATATTTTAAAGCTCACTAGAATCAAATGTCGCGTGAAGAAGTATTACGATCTGTGTGAAGAATCCCAGCGTATCATGCAAAGAAATGCATATACTTGCAAAACTTTGCACAATTATGTGAGAGATTTCGCATGAAATTTCATTATAGAGTCGTACGGACGAAAACCATATTTGATCAAAAAGTGTAAAAAATGAGGCCAGAAAGTAAAATTTCGAGCCCCACAATGCGCGGAAGAAATGTATGTGGTAAAATTGGCCTTGTTATTCAACCATAAACTTCAACATAGTCCTTATTCATCAGCCACATACAAAAGTGAATATGAGTTATTCATCCTGCATGCCCATATGATTCGACCTATTGCCTTTTATCTAGATGGGGTTTTGAAATAGCTCTCAGAATGAGAGTCTCACAACCATAGACCGATCTAAGAATGAAGGATTTCTCTCCATGAATGAAATGTAAATGCAAGATTATTCTAAGAATTGAAAGATGCAAGATTAATCTAAGACATGATTTCAATGCAATTATTCTAAGAAATTGAAATCATTCTATTGCAAATGAAAGCTTTTAACTAGAAATGAGATGATAAAATATAGCAACAATTCAGTATTCTAACAATGTATATTTTATCCAAGGCTTTGAATGAGAAATGGGAGCTCTTATATAGATTGAGAGCCTACTCAAAATAGAAAGTTTCCTTTTCAAAATAAAACAGATAGAAAAGCCAGTTCAAACTAGCAAGCTTTCTTTAAAAGAAAACAATGAACTGTTTTCTCTTTGTTTTTAACTATTTTATTTATGATTTTAACAGTTTTCTTTCTCTTTAAAGCACAATTAATTCAAAACTTCTATTTCTGAATAAGAGATAAGATTTTTGAGAGAATATTTAATTAAATAAATAGAATATGACCTCATAAATGTGTTTTTCTCAATTATCTGAATAATTAAATTAAATATTTGAAATGAGGATACTTATTTAATAATTAAATATTATTTAATTCCTTTTTATGTGTTTTAGCTAAAAGGGGTGAATTTAATTTAATTAAAGTGCTAGGACTTTCTAATTAAATTAATTCAATCATAGGGTTTATTTAGCCAATAGATATTTTAGGAATTAAATATAATGTTATGATTAATGTAGATTAGGATTTTTTGCATTTGACACTCAGGTCAAGTAGAGTCAGTTAGAACTCAGAATTTCCTAGTACAATAGGACTTTGTTGATTCACAAGAATGACAAATACAAAAAAATTGGTTAGGGTTGCAAGATGCCAATTTTGGGGTGTTACACGTTGGTGCTCTGATCAACTACATATCTATGTTCTGCTCTATCTTCTATACTTAGCCATTTTTGTCTTCCAAGTTTACTTGAAAAAACTTCATATGACTTTGTTGCCATAATGAAAACACAAAATAATTCATATACACTCTGATTGTCAACTTGCTAAAAATCTCCCCCTTTGTCATTAATGGCAACAAAGGAATATGGCCAAGTTGTTTTAGACTTTGACTTAACAAAAAAAAAGGATTTACGTCATAACTTTGGGTATATAACATATTCCTTATATACATACATTACTCCCCCTTTGACATTATTGGCAAAGGTTTCAAAATTATAAGTCTCTAGATACTTACTCCATGTATACATCTGGATAAGCAATCTGAAGATTCTTGATCTCTTGCTGCTAGAATGCCTTCAATGCATCAACTGTCTAAAGATGGGTTTATAAGGCATATGTAAGCTTCTCCATCTTTTTTAGATCCATGTTGGGTCCTTGATCATAGGTAGCAATGGTTGCATCTATCTGTTTGATGTTCTTGTTCAAAACTACCAAGGAGGGCGCAAGTGCATTTCTCAGTTGATTCTTCCTGATCCTTATCTCACTGATCTCCATTTTAGCTATTTCAATATTTTCTATCTATCCTTGATAGATATTGTTGCAGATGTTGATGTCTTGGGATGGTGTTTCAACTGATTGAATTTTTTTATCAACCAAGATATTTGCTTCCTCTATCTTCTTGATGTGCTCAGAGGTAAGTTTTACTCTGTCCATACTATTTTCTATTACCTTCTTTCCTTTTGATGCTAACTCTTTCAGAATTTGCTGACCAATGTTTAATGAATTTAGATCTAAAGAGAATTCCTTTATCAATTCATTCAATCTTCCCTTCTTGTACTCATCTTCTACAATTTTTAGTAGCAGAGTCTACTAAACTTGTGAAATGTGATTTGAAACTTGTCAAGATGTTGTCAACATCATCAACTGATTGAATCTTAGCCACTTTCTTATTTGTTGGCACTAAGTCATTCAGAATTTTCACTGTCTCCAAAAGGAGAGGGTTTCTCATGACTCTTTTCTCTCTGGCTTTCTCCATGGCTAGCACACTGATCTTAATAAAATCTTATTCTTCCTAAGCATCTAGATTTGCTGAATCAGGTGTCAAGCTTGACAACAATGATGGTTTGATGGATGGAGTATGTATTACATTCTGACTGGCATCCACATATTCATTCTTCACATGGATCTCCATATCCGGTGTTTCATTAGTTTGATTTTCTTCCTCTTTATTCAAATCCATTAAATATTTAGAGGGAACTTCATCTTGCTGTAAAGATGTGTCATCAGTGCATACCTTCTTTGTCTCTTTAGTGCTGATAAATGTTTTTTCAACTTTGTCCATGTCATTTTCAGAAGCGATTATGGATATCTTAACATCATCAATCTCAATAGTTTGTTCTAAATCCTTGGTTGTATCATTTTTTATTGAAATAGTGGGTGCTAAATCCTGTAGACCTGTCATAGGCACATTTAGAATAACTGGTTCTTTGTTCTATTTGGTAGGAGCTAGAGTTGCTTTTTTTGTAGGTGTCATTGATGGATACATGTGTCTATCCAAAAATACCCTCTCAAATTCTTTCTGAGTCTCTTAACCAACCAATTCATATTCTTTGTTCATGATATGGAGAATTTTTGTTTTGGTTCTGAGATGAGGTTTTACTAAATCCAACATAATGGCTTTCTCATCATGTGAGCAAATAGGGAGAAGACTGTCTAATGTTTCTTCTCTTATCCTCATATCCTCTTCAATTGCTTGCCTTTTGAATACATCAAGTATGTTCCATACTTTATCTGGTATAACTATTTTGAGTTCCAATACTGTCCTCTTAAACTTGATCATGTGAGAGATAATCATAGAGTGAATTTTTGATTTGTCTATCTCTTGGTACTTGTCATATACATTTTTGATAGATTCTAGTCTTCCTTCATTAACAATTCTATTCTTTAGGACTATTAGACTAGGTCTAAATCCTACCTTAGGAGGGGCTTGAGTGTTCTTTACCTTGCTCCTTGTGGTCCTTGAGGATGGGTGACTTGTAGGAACTTGCTTCTTCCTTCTAGTCATCTTACTAGGTACAGAAGGTGGAGAGGATTCTAGATCAATGGTAGTTGATGACACAGATGTACCTTCATCAGATTTCTTCTTCTTCTTCTTCTTAGGCATATCATCAGAATTTTCCATTTTCATTTCTGTAATCTTAGCTTCCCTAGCTTTGTTTAGGTCTTCTTGTGTAACCCCATGAACTTTTAGGATATTAGAAGTAATCCTTGATGCCTTCCTTTTGTTGTCTGAATTGTACAAGATACAATCAACTTGATTTGTCTTTTCTCTATAATTACCCCATCTAGGTTCATTAGGATCCTTGGGCATAGGTAGGAGAACTTGTGCATACCCTTCCAAAACCTATTCTTAAACTTTATAGCCAAGTGGAAGAATCCATTTTGTCCTTGGTTCAACTACCTCCATGCACATGCAGTCAGTTTCTAACATAAAGCATATGGTGTCTTTTTACTTATCAACTATCATCTCTGGTATCCTGAACCTTTTCTGCATCTTGATCCTGAATGTTTTGATCTCCATGTCCATAGAATCTTTCACACTACTTTCTGATGTAGCTTTTAGTGATATCTGAGACATAGTGGGTTTACTCCTATCTAGGTAAAGATTGGCAACTTTACCTACAATGTTGGTGCAGGAGCACCCTTGAGATGCCATCAAATATGGTGGTCTCTTGTCTTTTTGGTGTTTTAGTGTGTGTAAGACCCTCTAGTAGGGCATTGTAAATACATAAGGTCATGTTGACCAAGATTAGTT
>MU228115.1:502904-529001 GCA_018584345.1 Thuja plicata
GAAGAGGAAGAACTGATTCTTCAAGGTGTTGGAGGGTGGATTGAGGAAGCCCTAGAGGTCCTAAGAGAGACCTATTAACAGTTTCAAGCAAACTCAGAAGGTTACCAAGGAGGCTCCCTATCAAATGTGAAAGTAGAGATAGATGATCAAAGAGCCAAATCTGAATATTTTTATCTTGTCATGCTTGACTTCTCTAATGTTGTCTATTAGTTGTGCGTGCAATATTTCACATAGATTGTACTATGTATTATCCTTCACCATTTTTGTTGCTAATAGGATAGTTGTTGTAGATACACAATTTAGTCTTCTTGCATGCTGGAACTTATAACCTAGAATCATAGTGACCAATTTGATGTCATTTGCCTCAATGGGATCAATAGTCATTCTGCACCTATCACTTCTAGATAAGCATACTTGTTCCAACTAATTCTTAACATCCTTAACAGTGGGAAGAATTGTTCCAGTCTTAGGAAGTCCAGTCATGTCATGAATTAGGTCTATAGTAATGCAGATAGGAACTTCACCAATCCAATATAGGTCATCATGTATTCTGATCAATAGGATTTTAACCCATTCTAGCTCATAGAACTCATGTGTGTTAGAATACTCAAAGATAGGGTTATCAGTGAGATGCACGTATTCATCTTTGAATGAATAATCTAGTTTCATCATTGAAGCCATAAGAGTAGCAATGTTGTTGTCACCAACTATTTCCTTCTTGCAATATATATATATATATATATATATATATATATATATATATATATATGCGTGAATGTTTTCTACATGCACGACTCCTAGTGGAGTCTTAGAAAATGCTCCGTCAACATCACCTAATATGGACTTGAATGGATGTTTTTGAACACGAATATTTTCCTTTCAGCAATGTCAAATACAATAGGAGTTGCCATAATTACTTGCTACTTGATTAAATAGGGTTTCACAATGATTCTGAAATGACACAACTGCTAGGGTTGCATTTCATTCTTTAATCCATTCACAAACCAACCAATTCCTTAATATGTAGTGATTTGACGCTCAATTCTCATGTGCTCTCTGAATGCTCAATCTCGAGTGCAAATTGAGGTTTAAAGATCTTTCACCAATTTATATAAAAGATTATTGCATTTAATGCTCTTTTTCATAAAGCGGTTTTCATAGAGAATTTCAATCTTTTCTTTTGTCCAAGTTTAGACTATGCATATATGCATACATTCTAATTTTGTCACCAAATATATGAATTCATAGGTGCATACTTAGAGGTGAGTATACAAGCCATGCAAGGGTTCAGAGCTAGAATAGCTCCCCCTAAGACCATGAGGGTCAACTAACCAAAAGTAGAAGGTGCGTCCATTGTGGATGCATCTACTACTTTGTTCTCTTCATTATCCTTCTTTACCTCAACCAAAATTTTATCTGCATCTTCTTTAGCTTGTACAAATTTAACTTCTCCTGATTCTTCAAATAGTGACTTTTTAGGATTCTTGACTTTGTGCTCTTGACCTGCAAAACCTTGAGATATGTCCAACTTTTGCACATGAGTGAAAAATGATAGGAGGTCTAATGCTATTATTCATCATGCTGCACTGTTTGTCTATGTTTCCATTGTAATTACATATCTGACATGTAATGTTCTAAGGGTTTCTTTGAGGTTGATTTCTCTAATTGTATTGAGTCATATTTCTTTGGTTTTGTTGTGACTGATTTCTTTGACTTTTCCTGCAATGAATAGCCCTATGACCAAACTTATTATAGGAGTAACAATAACCATTAAAAGGTCTTACTTCTTTACAATCTCTTGCCAAGTGTCCATGCTTGTTACAAGCATAACAAGTTCTATTAATTTTCTTGAGTTCATCTTTAGGTGGTTCTGTTTTAGCCTCTGCAAGATTCTCAGTTTTCTTTTCTTCAGTGGATGTCTCTTGTTCTTTCTTTCTTTCTTGCATTGAATTGATTCCAATTTGAGCTACACTATATCCAACACCAGTAGTGTCACCTTTTAAATTATGTGCATACAGTTGTGATTGAATTAGATTAGAACTTGTGTGTAGTTTATCAATCTTGTCTTTTTCTTCTGTTAGTTTAGATTCTATCTTTTTCTTGATGTTTTCTAATTCCAATATTTTTATGTTTGCTTGCATAAGTTCATCATCTAATTTTTTATTCTCTTTGGTATTTTCTTCTATAGCTGTTAGGATATTTGTAATTTGTTCATCAAGATATTCAATCTTATCTTTAAAAGACATGTTCTCTTCATTTAGCTTCTTGACCATTTTACCCAAATCATTTATAGAGAAATCTTTCAAATCTTTTCTTAAATTTTTGATAAGCATTTGTGAGCCATCAACTTTTTGTGTAAGTTCCACATTTTCTTTTTCAGATCTTTCAATATCTTCAAGGGCTGCTTCAAGATTTTTTTTTAGATGTTTCACTTCTATTGAATCCATGATCTCCTCAAGTGGTTAAACTTATTTACAGAGGACCGAAGCTCTGATACCAATTGTTGGAAACACTGAGAGGGGGGGGGGGGGGGTGAATCAATGTTTAACTAATTATTCTATTTCAGAAATTTGGAACTCAATTCAATAGATAACACATGAGGCATACTATAACAACACATAACACCAGATATGTTTACAGGGAAACCTTGATCAGAGGAAAACCTCGGTGGGAATTAGTACCCACAAATTATTGTACTAGAATAATGAACTTGTTAAGGTTCCTTTGCCCTGCTAGAAGTAGTCTTTACAATGCAAGTACAATGACCCTATTAGGAGTCTAAAAAATAACCCTATTAGGGGTGAGGAATCTCTATCCAAGAGCTCACTTCCCAGTAAGATGAAGGCTACAACCTCCTTGATAATAGATATACACTATATCCAAAAGTGGCCTGCTGTATGTGACACTATTGTCTGATCAGTTCCGGTTATGTGTTGATGCTCTTATTCTCTTAAAGAACTTTATCTTATTCTAAAATATTATACTGTTCTTCTATATCTCTTCTCTGCATATTTCTTCAACACTCCCTAATACAACTTTACATTTCATATATATATGTCCATGCCTGAATAGACGCAACTAAAAATAAGATGTTAGTCGGCCCAAAAACAAAATTCACAACACTTCCAAAAAAAATTTCTTAAGCATGTTTACAATAATATTTAATACATAAATACTAACTTATTACAATAGGCTCTTAGCATTTACAAAACAAAATATTACACACTAATCCAAAAACTGAATTCGGCTTCATACTCTATTTTCTGAACTGCAGGTGCACTTAATCTTTCTATATCTTCTCCGTACTATCATTTCGTACCATGCGTGTATAGGGTAAGCATAACAACATATCATAGATCTTATATATGAACACACATATCTTGATTCATTCTGACGCACCTGCACTGGTGCTCTGATCGACTGCATATCTCTGTTCTACTATGTCTTCTATACTTATCCATTTTTGTCTTCCAAGTTTACTAGACAAAAGTTCATATGACTTTTTTTCCATAATGACAACACAAAATAAGTCATATACACTCCAATTGTCAACTTTCCAACACTTACATGTCCCATAATACCATCAAAATGTTGCGGTAATATCTTTTAATAGCTTAGCTAAGAAGGTTTTCTACTCCAAGATAAGATGACTATTGATGTTCAAGCAGTGTCGTAGAGAGACTTCTAGTTTCTTGGTTATCTACCATAGAATAATCTATGAAGGATGGTACCTTAATTAGATAGGGAAGTAACTGATGGTAGATTTTTTTGGCTGTAAGAGATGGAGACAACTCACATTAAGGATACAAACACTATAGCAAGCAGTGATGGGGAGATGAACAATCTATAGTAGGTGAAATCACTCCCTACAAATTTTGCATAATGTTGGTGATCACGGTATCTTCATCTTGAAGCTTTAGGAAGGGGTCTATTTTCAACATCATTAAATGGGCTACTAATTTTCCTACCTCATTTTCTTCCCCTATGTCTGGCAATATTGGTGCGGTCAACTGAGTTTATGGTTGGACAAGTGGATATAAGGCTAACATCTTAGTATGCTGACCATCTTAGATGGTCATATCTTCAAAGTGAAAACCTATATAAGCATCAGTAGTGGCTAACTAGGGTCTTCCTATAATTATTGGATATCCCCCCAATGTGGCTTTTGGGGATAGTATCAAGAATTCAGTAGGGTATCACAAGGACTCTGAGGTGACAATTATATCTTCTATCATCCCATCAGGCTTAACCATATAAGTTTCTATGAATTGTAGAATAGTAGGTGTATTCCTAAGATTGGTAATGTTGAGTTTTTGCATAATATCTTTTGTGATAAAATTTATAGCTTCTCCTTAGTTTATCAAAGAATTCTTGATGGCTCTCCCTTTAATAGTAACCTCAATAACTGGGTTGCCAGGGTCTGAATATTTTGAAGAAACCACCTTGCCAAGCCTAACATCTATAAGTTTTCCTAACACATGAACTATTTGGGAGTCCTTTCTTTTTTGGCTAGATTTCATGAAACAAGCTTCTTTGATATCCTTTCTATAGGTTGGCACATCCTTGATAGCTTGAAATAATGAGATTTGAACACTAATGTTTTTTAGCTGATCAAGTATGTTAAAAGCGTCATCTTCAGAAGGCTTAGGATTTTTAGCTTGCAACCTTTGTGATAAAGGAGGAGATGGTTATTAGGGTCGATCAGGTAGTGTGGTTGTGCTACTTGGAGAAGTATGGGACTCAACTAGATGGTTTAGTTATTCTATGGATACATTTGTGGTAACAGGAGGAGTTGGAGTAGGCAGTGTGGTAGCTGATCACAAATGAATATGATTTATATTTATAACATAGGTAGGGTATTGGGTAGGGTCTATTACATATACATTTTGTTTCTGGAGTGGAGGCCTATTGTTTGGATTTGGTTGAGGTTGGGCAGGAAGTTGAGTAGGTAATGGAGGTGTAGCAATGGCTATGGGAGGTGGAAAAAGTGCTTTTTGTTGTGGTTGAGGAGGTGGCTGTAGGAATCCTTGTGGCTCGTTTGGCCATTGTTGACCTCCTTTCCATTGTTGATTCTACTGCCAATTACCCAGTGGTGGTTTTCATTCCCCTTGAGGTTGTTTCCAATTCACTTGGGGATTTTTCCATTGAGGATTGGGGTAATTTAGCCACTAATGTTGAGGATTATTCCAAGGAGGGTACTAATTATTCATAGAAGGTTTCCATTAATTACTATAAAATAAACCAGTAAATATAAGAGGATCCCAAGGTATACCTTATCATTGGGCCCATGGTATTCATTAAGAAATGAAGAATACTTGGTTACCTTCTTCTTCAACTCGGTTGAAATTAGTGAGCAACTAAGCACCCTTCAGATTAGCCACTAGCTTGCACCGACAATATCTCTTCATTTGTCTGCAATGGAGACAAAATTATGCCAGAATAGCTTCTTCCTCATCATGCTTCTACTTTTCCTACATTGTATCCACTTGCATGGCCATGTTATTAATGATATATTTCTTGAAGTTGGATAGTAGATGATTTATTTCTATCCCTGAGGCTCAAGCACCATTTTTTTTGCCTGTAAAGGCCATATATCCTTGTCCGTTCTTAGCAGCAACTCTAGAGTAATTAAGGAATATTTTCTTGATATCATCCCATGTAGACTGGGTAATATCTCCTCTTACCATCAGGTCTAGTGATTTTTTCCACCCTTCATTAATACCCATCAGGAAGAGTAACTTTTGGGACTCCTAGTTGAGCTAATGTTGAGTTTTTTTTATGCAGAATAAACAAAAATATTGAAACATAATCTTCTAGGCTCTCATCCTCTTTTTGTGTCATCTTAAAATTTTTTCCCCTAGATCACATCATTTCTTTTACAATACTCATTATAATTTTTCAATAAAGAACTCTTCATTCATCCCAATCATGGACTACATCCTGGCCTACACCCATGAACCACCTCAAAAGAGACTCCTTCAGAGTTGTAGGAAACAATTTGAGCATATGGGGATTTGTGGTGTAGTCATAACTATGATAGATGATATCAAAATCAAAGATAAAGGTATCTGTGCCCTCTATCATGAGCCCATAAAACTTGGGGAGGGTCGAAGATGAAATATTCTTGAGATTATTGTTGCTACGATAACCAGTGATTGGAAATGGAAAAGTAGGAGGATTTTCCCTCCTAGGTGGACCTTGAGGTTTATTCTAAGGCTAGAAGATGACTAAAGGAAATGGATTTTTGTCTTCTTGATGCTCACAATATTGAATTCTCAGATTGGCCAAGCCATCAGCAAAAGGATTAAACTCAAGTGGTTCTTCAGGAAGGTAATAGCCCAACAAGTCACCTTTTGAATTTGATAATGATGATGAAATAAGGTTTACAATGGCATCCAAAAATTGGTCCTCTTCTTCTTCTGGCACAAAGATTTATCTTAATTGGTTATTGGGGTGATTTGGAAAGTACCTTCCTAGAGTGTATATTATTCTTCTATGCATACATCTTAAATGAAGTTTTGAGATATTTGGTTAGGAAATTTTTGGAAGTGAATTATACTTTACTCAAAATAGGAGAGTGGAAGCATATAAAATAAAGAAAATTATACAAATGGTTGAGTTAATGCCAGGCTTGACACCGTCCCCAGCAACGGTGCCAAAAATGATTGGTTCTAGAAAGGGATAAAAAATTAGGCTTATCACCATGACTCATGGATTGGACATCCTTTCAAGCAGCTATCTTCCTTATCATAAAAAATCATTTAATTATCAAACCAGGGATGTGATACTTGAAATGAGCCAGGAAGATATATGCACCAAGAATTGACTCAAACCACACTATTGTTGTAGGAAACAAATTTCTTTAAAATAAAAGCTAGTCTATGGATGGAGGAAATGAAATTCTTGAGAAATGAATGTAGAATTATTTAATCTTCTAGAATGAAAGGCTTGAAACTCCAAACCACAATGTTTCAAGTGGTCTGCCACTTTGGCTATAGGAAGCAACGGTTGACTTGTAGCTTTGGCTGCAGTAATAGCTTCATACTTAGAATTGAAACAACAAGATGCAGGAATGAAAAGTACTGAAATGAATCTACCTAATGTGGATTACTCACCAAGTGGACCCCCTTGGATGAGTATCCAAAAATAAATTACATATTATTACCTCTCATCACTTTATTATCATTGATTAAGGAATTAAGTATAATTGTATTCATGAAAGATGGAAAATAACAGAATGGAAACTATATCTTTTGAAAAATAACAATGCCCTCCTCACGTAGGAGTAGGGCTTTATGTAAATGAAAAATATCTAAGAGCTAACTATTCATATGATAAAACAAGTGGAGACTTTATTATACATCTAGAAAAAGGAAAGAGAAATCCATAATAGTAGGAAAGTAACTGTCAAAACATGAAAGAAGAATAGATTTACCATGTCACTATTTCCTAGATCTTCAGAATAATAGGAAAAATTCCTGGCATGATCCTCATTAAGTTTCTTCCACCTTCATATTCTCGTAACTGTAACATGAGTTGCATTAACTCCTTCATCGATCAACTTGCTGTAAGATAGGGTCTGATTATCCAATGCACGGGAATATTTACCTAGTCATGTTTCCTTACTTATCATGATCTACACCAAGGTGTTAGAATACAAACATTCAAGATAAAATCAACAAAAAATAGACATGCATACATTATCATTCAAACAACTATTTACTTATAAAACATAACCATAGAAATATCATATTTAATATAGCATTTATGGATAGGTATGCAAGTCAAAGTATTGAAAACATATCACATATCTTTGTGGTTGCATGCTACTTAATATCATAAAGATAGCATATTATTTTTGAGAAAAGTATAATGAAACTAGGAAACATGACATGGAAAAACTATCCTTAGGATTAAAAACATTTCATAATATGCCTTATCATCCAACTCCAATGATAAGATTAGGAGTGTTATCACCAAATCTCACAACACCACCATCATACTTCATTAGCTTAGCAAATTTATTTTTATCACCAGTCATATGGTGTGACCAACCACTATCTATGACCCATTCAAAATTATTTTCAACATGTGACACTAGAGCTTTCTCTTCATGAATAGGTTCATCGTCCTTGATATAAATAAATCCAATATCATTATAATAAATAGCATCATCATAAAAAATACCATCACTAGCATAGTAAAATTTCTAGTCCTTGGAATACTTAGGTCTATAACACTTAGATTTATGTTTAGGAATGCTTGTAGGAAATCTAGATGCAAAATGACCTATCTTATTGCATGAAAAACATTTCAGATGTAACTTTCCTTCAAAATTACCCTGACCTCTATTTTCTCTTCTAGCAATCAGGGCCACAATTTCATCTAACTTCCTTTTCTCTTGTTGTTTCTTTTCATAGTCATCAGCATATTCACCAAGCTCTTCTTGCAAGTCACTTTTGTTGGTGCTCGTAGTCCCTGATAAAATATTTTTATTATTATGCACAATCGACTTGAATGTTGTCTCAACCTTAGGTAATCAATCTCTTAGCTTTGGGGCCTCAAAATTAGTTAATTTGGCAATCAACATCTCCCTATTGAAATTCTTTGTCAAAGGTATGATCTCCTCTACAGCTTGCATGATGCAAGGAGGAACTGGTAGGAGAGGCCCGAGGCTCACCCAACTACCAAACCATCTTGCAGACAATGCGGAAGCCAAAAAACATAGTGAGTGAATAAAACACAGAGATCCTTTATGTTAACTTGATCAAAATTATTACATGCTGGGCTGTAAGGCCTTCCCATTTTTGGCTATATATTCAATGAATTAAAATAAGATATTCATACAACAGAGACCACAGACCTTCAATCTTAATATCTAAACATTTTCTTTCTTTCTCTAAGATTGATACCTAGACTAAGAACATACAATCAAATATATACAAGAGTCTAACAAGGAAGTCGGTGCTCAAATCCATAAGGGAGACCTAGATTTAGGTCCACATAGATCCCAAGGAGAGATCCAAAATTAATTAAGCCATCAGAATTAACTGAAGAAGTCATCCAAAGATCCAACTTCCAAAATAAGCATCTCGGGCAGATGAATATCGAAAATAAGCAACCATCTATAAGGCATAACCGAGCATCAGAAAACCCGTTGGTAAGGACTGATGACATGTAACTGATTGAATGTTTGAAGATGTTAAGTTGATCACCAAAATGTGGAAGGATAATGCAATACATTAAATCAATTAATGGATTGTATTTTCATTGATGTCAACATGATTTAATCTAATCGGTTATGATCAAAGTGTCAAAGACTTCAGAGAATCAAAGAAAAAGAGATTATGCTTTCAGTAATGCATAAAATAAAAGCATTCACAATATGAATTCCAACACCGATGGTTAGTGAACATCGATGGATAGAGATCAAAGAAAGTTAATTCATAGTGATGCGCAAGAAAGAACACCGACGAGCATTACTAACGAGCAGAATCACAAGCATAACTGATGGCCAGAAACATAGTGTAAACCAATGGAGAAGCCCAAGGAGAACTGGAGTGTTGACTAGAGATATCAAAGAGTTAAACACCATATTTAACTTGAGTTCAGAAATGACAAAATATCTAGTTGGCAGAGCTAAATATAGACTTAACTAGTAGTTATCTTTTTTTTCATCGACAAGATAAAGCTAGAGATAAGTAATGGATTTAAAGTTGTTTTGTCATGTTGGCAAGAAGATCTCAGTGAGATAAAATAGGAGTTTTGCTTTAAATCTAATTGGCAAGAATTGTGGATCATGCAAAGATCAAGAAAATCAAGAACCTAACAATGGTGATATCATGTCTATACAGAGACAAATCAATTCATTATGAATTAGTGTGGTGGATGAATGAATGAAAAGAGGATGTTGAAGAGAAAATTCATATAGTCCTGATCAACAAGATGAGGAAAGAGATAAAGTTTTATGTAGACACAAAGTAAAAAATAATAGCATCACCGAGAAGAATCAAAGTGGAGCAAAGGTATAAACCAAAATATATTGATCAGAATAGTTTTATGAGATTACAATAGATCTGAAAATCTGCAAGTATAAGTTGTATATGTGAACATATCATATTGTTTCAATTTAACCATTGATTTAGAAAGTGTCTTAACTAAGCGGGATTTAAAGATCCTTTCTATATTGAGATACATCCCAAGGAGTATCAAAAAGTTTGATCATGAAGATCGTATGAGATTCCAAATACCTATTGACAGGCCAAGTGAGTGTTTGACCATGGAAGGTAACATAGAGATGTCCAATATCAAGTGAAAGACTAAAATTTTAAATCCTCTAACAAGGTCATACCTAATAGTGTGTTTGTAACCTTTAATAGGGTTGTCTCTTCACCAATCTCACTTCAGAAGAGTGAAAATTTTTGGTTACCGGTCCCAAGTGGTTTTTCCCTTAATAGGGTTTCCACATTAAAAATCCATGTGTCAATGTGTTTATGAGTCATTACTTTAGTGTTTTGAATTACACATAACTTAATTGGATTGATCGCTATACTCTAGATAATTTACTGTCTTTTAGTAAATTAACATACTTCTATTAGGTAAACATACAGTAGAAGGTTTTACAAAGCATTTTGAGCAGTAGTAATTTGATAAAAGTATTTGGAGGCATTCATCTTATAGGACTAAAGATAACTAGAGGCTTAATATTGTGGTACTAAGTTTTTGGGTTGATTATTGGAATATTTTTTAGGCCACTTATTCACCCCGCGCCCTCTTAGTCATCAGTAACAATTGGTATCAGAGCTTGTGTGCTTAGAAAGGGAGTTTAATAGCTCAATCAAAAGATCACAAGATGAACAGACAAGATGTGACCAAGTTGGATAAAGACAACTTTTCATCATGAAAAAGGAGAATAAGAATCCACCTATCAGGTATTGGAAATCATATTGTTCAATACTTAGATACTGAATATGTGTTTCCTACAAGACCTCACACTCTTGAGCAATTAAGAGTAAAGCATTAGCATAACTGCATGATGATAGAACTTACATTATCACTCTTTGATGCTAAGTTTGAAGATGTCAAAACCTGCACCTCTGCAAAACATATGTGGGATAAGTTGAAGCTAGTACATGGAGGAGATGCCAATGTACTAAGAGAAAAGGTAGAAAGCCTAAGAGGGAGGTTTGATGACCTAAGGATGAAAGAAGGAGAAATCATCACTTGGTATAGTTGTAGAATAAAAGAGGTATTAAATGTCATCCATGGAGTTGGAGGTGTACTTCAAGAGGAGATAGTGGTAAGTAAAATCTTAAGAACCTTATTTCTTGTATATGCTATTAGAGTTTCTTCTATTCAAGAAATGAGAGTAGTTGCAAACAATACAGTTACTCTAGATAGTCTGATTACTTTCATTTGAGATGAATAACTTTGACAAAAGTGTCTTACCATCTATAGGATCTACATTTAAATCTTCTCTAAAGATAAGTAACTCAAGTCATATACATGTTGTTAGAAATGATAGTGATAGTGATAATTACTATCAAGGACTTGATGAGATTGAAGCACTTATGGAAAGAAGATTGCAAAGAGGAAAAGGTAGATACAAAGGTAAATTTCCACTTGTATGTTTCAATTGTAAAGAGGTTGGACACTTTGTTGCAAGATGCCCAAACCGAAGAAAAGATGACAGAGGAAATGACAGATCATATGAGAAGAAGTTTGATAAAGGTGATAATAGATATTATTAGAGCAACTGACAATCTGAAAAGAGAGATACCAGAGAATACATGGACAAAGGGAAGAAAGCTTGTTACCTATTTGAAAATAGAGCTGATGACACCGACACTGAATCAGAAGAAGACATCGAGATGGTATTTGTAGCCGTGAAGGATGATTCAGATGAAGATGAAGAAAGGTATGTAGAAACTGCACTCATATCTAAAGTTAGTAAAAATTATGTCTGGATCATAGATAGTGGTTGCACTCACCATATGACCGGTGATAAACAAAATTTTGAGACTTTTGAATACCGTAATGGTGGTTCAATGAGAATGGGAAATGATACACCTTGTCCAGTTGAAGGTAAAGGAACTATAATGTTGAATAACCTGATAAAATGTCAAAATTCCTACTAGGTAAAAGGACTAAATTATAATTTGTTAAGTGTTTCATAGTTGAACAATTCAGGTCATAGAGTAGCATTTGAAAATAAGAAGGCAAAGATCTACAATGAATCAAGAAGATTGATTGGTACCGGTGAGCAGAAAAAAGGTAACATTTTCTATCTTGATGAAACTAACACCACTTGGTTAATGGATAGAAATGAAGACATATGGTTGTGGCACAAAAGATTATGTCATGTGAACTTTGAAAACATGATAAAGATAAGAAACAAAAGGAATGTCAGAGGCCACTGATTCACCCCCCCCCTCTTAGTTATTACTAACAAGGACATCACCAAAACCCATCGGTAAAGCATGACAAAGAAATAGGAGAGAAACATGCCCGAGAAATAGAACCTGAGTGATGGAGACAAGCATGATTGAGTAGCAGAACTTGAGTAACTAAAGAACTATAGCAAACATCTTTTTGGTTGTGCAAGATTGCCAATAACCCAAGATGTTCCTACATCAGATACCTACAGTTACAAGAAATTATTCTTTGAATCATGTGTCAGGTCCACCCTAAAATGAATCCAACTTATATTGAAAAATCCAAGATGAATCCTCAATCAGTCTGTTCTTCCACTTTACCAGATACTCCATGTATTCCTTTCCTCTTGTACTTCTGCCATTTCTCTGTTTCAGAATCTTTTCAACTTCCTCTATCTACTTCTTACGATAATCAATTGTTACTGTCACTTCTTCATCAGGTTCATGATATTCATAGAAGTTTAAAATATTTAATATAGGTGATATATCCATGTCATCAAGTAATTCAACTTCATAAGCATTTCCACTTTCAAATCTTCTCAATAGTTTGCAAGGACCAAATTTCTTCATCTTCAGTTTACCATATGTTTCAATAGGAAATATTCCTTTCTTTAGATGAACCATCATTGCATCAAAAACTTCAAATGTTTTATGTCTTCTAGATCTGTCTGCACTATTTTTTTCTTTTTGATTATTTTTCAACAGCTTTTGTTTCACATCTTCATGCAATGTCTTCATAAATTCTTCTTCTTCAGCACTTCTTTTCTCTTCTCCAACAATATCTCTCAAATCTGATATACCTCATAGTTGTGTGCCATGAACAATATAAAAATGTGTCTTTCCAGTACTTCTATTCACTGAACTATTGTATGAAAATGTCACTTGTACTAAAATCAAATTCCAATTGCCTGGTGTGTCTCCAACTAAGCATCTCAACAAATTACCCAAACTTCAGTTTACAACCTCTATTTTTGCATCAGTCTTTAGATGAAATGTAGAACCAAACTTTAGCTCAACATCCAAATTTTTCCAAAGTGTTCTCTAAAAATAGATAACAAACTTATTGTCTCGGTTAGAAATGATACTCCTAGGTAATCCATGCAATCTGAAAATTTCCTCAAAGAAAAGATCTGCTATGTGTACTACATCTGATGTTTTCTTACATGGTATTAAATGTGTCATCTTAGAAAATCTATCCACAACAACGAATATAGAATCATTACTTCTTGTTGTCTTAGGTAAGCCAAGAACAAAATCCATGCTGATATCACTCCAAGGTTTCTCAGAAACAGTAATTGGTGTATACAAACCAGTATTCTAACTAACTCCCTTTGCAACTTGACAAACTCCACAACTTCTTGAAATTTTTTGAACATCCTTATACAATTGAGGCCAAAAATACCTCTCCTTCACCAAACTCAATGTTTTATCAATACCAAAGTTTCCAGCCAATCCACTACTATGTTTCTCCTTAATCAAATTAGTTATCATTGATCCTCTTGGTATACACAACTAAATACCTTTGAACAACATATATTCCTGAATTAAATATTCTTCATACTTACTTGATTGGTTTGAATTATGTGCTCTGCACACTCTCCATTGCTCTGAAAAATTAGGATCACTTTCATACAAATTCTTCATGTTATCAAAACCAAGAACTTCAATTCTCATTTCAGTAAAAAAAGATCATCTTCTACTCAATGCATCAGAAACTCTGTTAGAAACTCCACTCTTATGCTTAATCACAAATGTAAATCTTTTCAAATAAATTACCCATTTCATATGCTTCTAATTCAACTTATTTTGACTACCTAGATATTGTAAAGCCTTATGATCAGTATACAACACAAATTCATTTGGCATCAAATAATGTCTCAACTTCTTCATAGATTGCACAATAGCATAGAAATCTTGATCATAGACATAATATTTCCTTTTTGCATCATTCAACTTCTCACTAAAGAAAGAAACATTTTTTCCTTCTTGACTCAACACAACTCCAATTGCACTTCCAGTTGCATCACATTCAACTTGAAATACCTTATTGAAATCTGGTAAGGCTAACACAGGTAATTTGACAACCTTCAGCTTTAAAGCTTAAAAAATCTTATCAGATCCATGTGTCCATTTGAATTCTCTTTTGTCTCCTCTCATTGTCTCAGTCATAGAATTACAAGTAGAACTAAAATTTCTAATAAACTTCCTATAAAAACTTGCCAATCCATGAAATGATCTTACCTCAGTGAGATTTTTCATGTGTAGGCCAACTCAGTATAGCTTCAACCTTTTCTGGATTCATCTTCAAACCATCATCTGAAATCAAAAATCCCAAATACACAAGCTCTTCTTTCATGAAGGAACACTTCTTTAGATTTATAAGAAAATCTTCTTCTTTTAATCTCTACAACACTTGTCTTATATGCATCAAATGCTCTTCTCTAGTCTTATTGAATATAAAAATATCATCCAAATATACAATCACAAACTTATTCAAGAATTTATTCAAAACTTCATTCATTAACCTCATAAATATACTCGATGCATTAGTTAAACCAAAGGGCATAACCAACCACTCACACAAACCTTCTTTTATCTTGAAAGAAGTCTTCCATTCATCTCCTTATTTGATTCTGATCTGATGATATCTACTTTTCAAATCAATTTTGGTGAAATATTTTTCTCCACTCAAACAATCCATGATGTCATCCATTCTTGGTATAGGAAACCTATACTTCACTATCATATTATTTATTTCTTTGTAATTGGTGCACATTCTCCATTCTCCATTCTTCTTAGGTGCCAATATAGTAGGTACTGCACATGGACTCAAACTTTCTTGGATCAAGCCTTTGTTCAATAGTTCATGAACTTGTTGGTTAAGCTCTTTATTTTTGGTAGGTGTTAACTGATGTGATGCTTTTTTTGGTAAACTATCTCCAAGAATTAGATCCATACAATGACTGATATCTCTCATTGGTTGAAAACCATCATGTTCATTATTTGAAATTATCTCCTTGTACTAAGTGAGCAACGTTCCAAATTCTGATGGAATATCATATTCTATATTATTACTCAGTTTGTTAGGAATCAAAGAATAACAAATATCATTTCTTTTCAAATCCTTAACAAATTATCTACCTTCCATCAGACAAACATTCACAGATATACATATCTCACCAACAGATTCCTCAACCAAAGGTAACAAAACTTTCTTCTTACCATCAACCCAAAAAGAGTATCTATTCAATCTTCCATCATGTATAGCATGTATATCATATATCCAAGGTCCACCCAAAAAAATATGACAATAATCCATAGGCATAATATCACACAACACCTTATCATAATACTTTCCAATTTTAAGATTAACAACACATTGTTCACTCACTATTAATGTATGATCATCCTTGATCCATGAGATATGATAGGGTGTTGGATTTTTCATCCTCTCCCATAGAAAATTTGCAACCATTTCCTTGGATGCCAGATTCTCCAAGCTTCCACTATCAACAATCACCTTCCAAAATTTATTTGCAACTCTACATATGGTCTTGAACAAACTTTTCCAGATTGGATCTTGCTTATCCTTCTCACACCATAGTATCCTTTTGATCATGAAATTTCCTTCCTTCTCAGCTTCATTTGGTGACTCCTCTTGCACCAATGCATTTCTACTACTACTACCTTTCGTGCTTGCATGTGTACATTCAAAAGATTTATTTCCTTCTTCACCACAATTTTAACAAGTAACTTTGAATCCTTTTCTTCTATAACTACCTCTGGAGTAATTACCTCTTCCTTGGTATGAATTTCCACCTTTCCATTTAGTCTTTCCTTTGTATTGAGATGTGCCTGGAATTGAATTGTCTGGTTCAGATCTATTGTTCTCACCATGAGATCTTCCTCTTCCTCTAAGGAATATACCACCTTTGCCTCTTTGTATTTGTTGATATCTTCTATTTAGCTTCTCCTCAGCTTTTAGGGGAAATTGGTATGCCTCCTCAATTCTTTCCATCTTGACCAAACTGATTTCATAATGTATATAACTTATCAAGCCATTTAGGTATCTTGTTACTTTTTCCACCTCACCTTCAACATGTCCAGATCTGATCTCCAATCTGTAGAATTCTTTAGTGTAGTCTTTCATAGATTTTTCATTTTGCTTTAGAATTTAAATTCATTGAATTAGGTTAATCTGATAATCACAAGGTAGAAACTTGCTTTTCAATTTGTTTACCATCTTATCCCATACCTTGATTTTGTCTTTACCTTTCTTTTTCTGATCCAATTGCAGATGTTCCCACCATAGGGATGCGTGACCTTTCAATTTTGTGCCTTAAATCTTCACCTTCTTATCCTCTGCTACACTCTCATATTCAAAATGATTTTCCATATTTGTTATCCAATCAATCAATTCATCAGAATCTAATTTTCCACTATACTCAAGAGGATTAAACTAAGGTGTGGATTTCAAACTTGTCATAGCTCTTAGGAATCGCTCTTCTTCCTGATTCATCACAAGTGTAGGTGAAGCTTCACCTTGAACCTCTTCAATTTCATCATCACTAACATCATCAAGATGTCTTCCTCTATGTTGGGCTATCTCAATAGCTTGCAATATAGCAGCCATCTATCTAAGCATATCAGCTAGACCTAGATCTACATTTCCTCTCCCATGAACCATCTTGGATCCCTCTGCAATTGTAGGTCAGATTGCAATCTATTACTCCATGACAATACCAACTAGGATTAGGGTTTCAACAAGGAACTTAGATCTCACCACACTCTGATACCACCTAAAGTAAGGAGGAGCTAGTAAGAGGGGTCTAAGGCTCACCCAATTACCAAACCAGCTTACAGATACAATGCAAAATCTAAACAACATAGTGAGAGAATAAAACACAAAGATCCTTTATATTAACTTGATCAAAATCATTACATGTCACATTGTAAGTCCTTCCCAATTTCTACCATATATTCAATGAATTAAAATGAGATCTTCATACAACAGAGATCACAGACCTTGGATCTCAATATCTTAACATTTGTTTTCTTTCTCTAAGAATGATACCTAAACTAAGAACATACAATCAAATATATACAAGAGTCCAACAAGGAAGTTGGCACTCAAATTCATAAGGGATACTTAGATTAAGGTCCACACAGATCCCAAATTAATTAAGCCATTGGAATTAAATGAAGAAGTCAGCCAAAGATCCAACTTCCAAAATAAGCATCTCGGTTAGATGAACACCAAAAATCAGCAAACGTCGATAAGGCATAACCGAGCATCAGAAAACCCATTGGTAAGGAAATCACCGAAACCCTTTGGTAAAGCGTGACCGAGAAAAAAAAGTGAAACATGCCCAAGAAACAGAACCTGAGGGACATAGAAAAGCATGCCCGAGTAGAAGAACCTGAGCAACTAAAGAACTAAAAAAAACATCTTATTTGTTGTGTAGGATTGCTAATGACCCAAGGTGCTCCTGCATCATTCCAATTTACTTTTGTAAATAGGTGTCAAAGATCTCAGAATTTGCAATTACTTCTTCTTCATTGTATGTGCCTCTAGAGTTTCTAATGAAAATAAAAACCACTATAACTCTATATACATATTCTCTAATATTCTCATCATCTTTCATTTTTATATTTTCCATCCTTGTCTTTGAGTCTTGCAATTTTTATTTCTTAGTAAACTTAACTCCTTCATATAGCACTTCTAATCTTGACCAAATTTTATGTACATAATTCTATACTTTAACCTCTATGAATTCACCTTTAGAAAGTGCAGTAATTAGTGCTTTTCTTGCAACTATGTTATAAGAAAACAAATTATTTTCATCGTTAGTAGCTTTATCTAGTTCATCTTCAGTCTTGACCAGCTCATCTTTCTTTGTAATTATCCAATAGTCAATTTTCAAACACAGAAAATGAGTTCTCATTTTGTTCTTCCAACTGTCAATATTTTTAGGGTCAAACTTAGGACTACACTTATTGTAGTATGCCATTTTCAGGATCAAATCAAGTTGTTAAGCTTTCTCTCTAAGGACCAAAATCTTTGATACCAATTGTTAGGAATAATAGTCCACCAACACAATTGAGACGGGGGTGAATCAGTTGTGAGAAAAATTATTAAATATTAAATATTACAAGCCAAAACCTTTATCCAAAGGATAACACAATACATGCAACACCATAACACAATCCTTTGTTATCAAGAAAACCATGTTAAAGGTAAACCTCAAAGGGAATTAACTCCCACAAATAGTGTACTAAGAGTATATTATCCCTACTAAAATATTTAGCATTGTTAGGAGCTTATTAATATATTACAGTACATAGTCCTTGATAAAGGATAGACCTTATTAGGATTCAAGAGTAACAGTAGGCTCACTGCCTAGGCACACTACCTAAAAATGGTGAAATCCACCTTCTAGACTTATTCTCTAAAATAAAAATGTATATGAAATATATAAACCAATGAACTGTCTGATAGAAACTATCTTTTCTTGATGAGTTCCAATGAAGTCTCTTAATCATAACCTCTTCTCTACATCCAATAGAATTCACACAAATAAGTTTATAGCTTCCATACTTCATTGTTACCACACTCTCCACAAAAGAAAAGAACTTTATTTTATACAAACTTACAATAAGAAATTAGGTCGGCCAATTAAGACTTCCCCAATGCAAAAATAATTACATAACCCCTAGCTAAGATAGAAATAGTAAGGTCTATAATAAGTAAACATTAATTACAAATCATCAAATATAATCCAAAATCCATAATCCACACTCGCAATCCATAATACACACTCCATATTTGAATTCAGTCCCAAATAGGTCTCCTATAGAATGCATGCCAGAACTGATGTCACCAAGAGTCCTGTGACTGATAAATTATAACACACATTCCTCAACATATATTTTCCATTCCCCAAGGTCACTGGTGCAGGAGTACCTCCCTCCACTCTTCAATAGAATATATTGTTCAAGGATCTTCAAAAGATTCACCCAAGTGCGTTCATGCCTAAGGGCCAAAGTTATCATTTTACAAGTCATTAATAAGTCACATTGTAAGACCTAGTCACCCTTGGTGTGTTAATAAACCTTGGGTTTTGACTATGGTAAAATGGCATAGTTAACTATCTAGGTTATTATAACTATTTTCTTAGGATATTTCCTTATGTTTTGTATTAATAAAGATCCTTAGGATCTTAGACTGAGGTCTCATAGAGTAAAAGTGCAATTTTCCAAGAAATACAAAAATATTGCACATTGCAATAAATGTTGCTTAGCAACTTTTTCAAAATATTTGCTGAATAAGTTGTAAATGGTTCCCAATGGTCACAACCTTCAAAACTTATTTGGAATCATTGGTAAATTTCTTCAATCATCCATTTCAAGTGGGTGGAAGATAGTTGATGTACATTTATTTTGAAAATAAATAAAAATTCCTTGTTTTCCCTACATTCTGTGCTTTAAAATATTTGTGTATAGATTTGTACTTTCTTGAAGAAGAAGGAGATTGAATGATCTAAATTATTTCATGAATTATGAGTCCTATGAAACTGGTTTGAGTCAATTTGAAGATTAGGATCAAAAGTTATAAGGATTTCTTCCTCGAGTGCACAGGAAACCCTCCTAAATAAGTGGTTCTCAAAGATCATGCCCTAACTTGCTTTCCCATCATGGAAATTTCTTTCCTCCCAGGTAAATTCAAGTAGGGTCTATTTATTCTACAATTATATAATCTTGGGAGTATGGGAATGAGTTTTCTTTATTTGGTTACAAGCCCTAACCCAAGCATCCCTATGTGCTCGGTGCAGTCCAGAGAAGAATGAAGTGAAAATAGAACTTCAAGGGTGGAAAAAATCAAACCAATGGTGGATTTTGGTCTCTTAGGGGTCCCTAGAAACATTCCAAATAGTTTTTTATCAATGGTGTTCGACTTGTGAAGACTTCCTCAAGAAATCAAACCAATTAGTTCTAATTAGACATAGTTCAACAGTAAGTGTTTGATAGTTTCCTTTTTGTTTTGGAATCTATTATTTGGGGTTTTAAAACACCTCAATAAGGGGTGTATGGATATAATATCTATTTTTTAGGTCCTTTTTGAATTTTTAGAGTTAAACTCCAAAAACCCTTAGTAAAAGGCTACAAGCCAGGGAAGCCTAAAAGCCAGAATTGGTGTCTGATTCCTTAGTCATTATAAGGGTTTGTGGGTCACTTCTAATAGAGACATTTGATAATTTTGGAACCTTTCCATCCCTTTTTTTTTTAGGAATAACACTACACAAGACAATAGAGAGGGGGGTGAATCAGTTGTGATATAGATTATTAAATTTTAAACTTTATAAACCAAAACTGCAATGCAAAAGATAACAGAGTAAATGCCAACAAAATACTTGTTGTCAAGGAATCCCTGTTAAAGGTAAAACCCTAGTGGGAATTAACACCTATAAATAATGCACTAAAAGTAGAGTATCCATGTTAAAAGATTTATCCCTATTAGGAACTTATTGCAACATTACAGTACACAATCCCTGTTAGGAGATGGACCATTCTAGGAGTCAAAGAAGCATAGTAGGCTTATTGCCCAAGAATAATACCCAAAGAAGGTTAAAACCATCCTCAAGGATTCACAATCCAAACATGTGTATATACCAAATATACAATCTAGTGAACTATCTGATAGCAACTATCTTTTCTTGGTCAATTCCAATAAAGTATAATGATCAACTCTGCTCTACATCCAGCAGTCAACAAGCCTTGCAAATTCCACAATTCTTTTCCTTTTCAATATCTACCACACCTTTCCAAAATAAAATATCTCACATATATACCCTCTTACAATAATTCTTTAAGTCGGCCAATTAAGCTTTCCCAATATACAAATAATTGATTAGGTCGGCCAATTAAAGATTTCAATATACAAATAATTATATAACCCCTTTCTAAGATGAACATGGTGTCTATAAAAAGTAAACATCAAATACAATCCATCACATATACTTCTAGATCTGCAATCCATGCTCACAATTCATTTTAAATGCTACATGTCTAAAGTTGGCCACTAGATAGGTCTCCTCCAGAATATACGCCATAGATGATGTCACCATTAATCACACAACAATCATACTCAACCCATTATTACAACATATCTCAGTTATCCACCAGTAATCTTGCTTCATCTAAAATATCTTTGCCAGAAAGATATACCCGAAATAGAGAGACCTGCTCTGTCCAATATCAGAGTTACAATCTAGAAACTAGTCTTCACCAAATCAACTGTAACATCCTCAATATGCAACATAAAGCCAAGTGACCTTAAAAATAATGTCAAAATACATCCTTCATATATCCAACTTTGATCATTCTGAATCATTTTAATAGGGCCCGTAAACTTCTTCTAGTCAAGTAACTAGTCTATCTTCTCCACAAAAAAAATTGTTGACATCAGTGACCAAACATGCATATCCATAGTATGATTAGTATCAAAGTTGATATCATCCAAAAATTTCCCCCTTTGGCATTTATGGAAACATATAAGAAAATCCATCAACCTAAAATCAACTCAAAAATACTTTCTCCTGTCAATACAATCTTCTTAATATCCTCAACGCAAATTTCCCCAAAATAGTAGGGATTTTCACATAGGTTCCTTCCCCCTTTGGCAGCAATGGAAAAGGGTGCCATAACTCAATTTTAATCTTCTGTAGTTTTTTTCAAATCATCATGTCCAATAGCCAAGTGCAAGATCACCCGAATGTGCTATAGTGTTCCTTTGATCACTCCCCTTGAGGAGTAGATCCATACATCAAGTCCAGAAAGTGATATATCTCTGAAAGCCATTGGATTGATGCATATCTACATCACTTAATTTCCATTGGGAGGGCCCATCACCCCAAGCATGCTTATGAGATATTCAAAATCATCTTTCGGCAAAGGTTTAGTAAATATATTTTCTATTTGTTCCTTTGTGCTAATGTATTCTAGTTTAAATTCTTTCTTTGCTACCTTCTCCCTCAAGAAATGATACTTGATATAAATATGCTTAATCTTTGAATGCATTATAGGATTATTTGAAATGTTTACTGTGCTAATGTTATCACAATGGAAAACCACTGGTTCTTTAAAAATTGTTTCAATGATTTTCAACATTTGTTTCATTCAAACAACTTGTGTGTAATTTATTGCAACAACAACATATTCTGACTCAGCAGTAGATTGAGCAATACAACTCTGATTCTTGCTCAACCAAGAAACACACCTTTTCCCAAGGAAAAATCCATGACCACTTGTACTCTTTCTGTCATCCACATTACCTGCCCAATCAGCATGAGTAGAAGCCTGTAGAGTAAAATCATCTGATTTTTCATACTACATTCCATATTCTATTGTCCCTTTCAAATATCTGAAAATTATTTTCATAGCAACAAAATGTGTTTCTTTAGGATCTGCTTGATATCTAGCCACAATTCCAATTGCATTAGTAAAAGCTGGTCTAGTGTGAGTTAGATATGGTAGACCACCAATCATAGAACTATACTTTGTCTGAACAACACTTTCAGTCTCATCATTACTAGTTAATTTGTGTCAAATCACCATAGGGGTTCCAATAGGTTTACACTCTTCCATTTCAAATTTCTTGAACATTTCCTTAAGACACTTGTTCTGAGATATAAAAATTCCATTCTTACATTGATTAATTTGCAAACCAAGGAAAAATTTCATTTCACCAATTATCTCAAATTCATTTTCCATTTCTTTATAGAAATTCTTACTCATCTTGTCATTGCCTCCAAAAATGATATCATCAAAAAAAAATTCTATAATCAAGATTCAATCTTCATCTGTTCTTAAATATAAATTATTGTCTACATTTCCTTTCCTGAAAACCAAGACAATGTAAGCACTTATCCTGCCTTGCATACCATGCCCTCGGTGCTTGTTCCAGTCCATACAATGCTTTCTTCAACTTACAAACCATGTTTTCATCATCTTTCAAAGGAAAACCATCAGGTTTCTCAATGTAAACTTGTTATTCCAGATCACCATTCAAGAATGCTAACTTCATACCCATCTGATAAACTTTAAAGTCTTTATGTGCAGCATAAGAGATAAATAATCTCACATCTTCCAATCTAGCAACATGAGCAAATGTTTCTTCATATTATATGCCTTCTTGTTGTGAATATCCTTTACATACAAGTCTAGCCTTGTTTCTTACCTCTATTCCTTCCTCATCCATCTTGTTTTTGAAAACCCATTTAGTAACAATCACATTTTTGTTCTTAGTTCTTGGAACCAATTCCCAAGTATTTTTTTTATTTATATGTTCAAGTTCTTCTTCCATAGCTTTAGTCGAATATTCATCTCTACATGCTTCATTAGTAATTTTCGGTTCAACTTAAGAAATCAAACAAATTTCTTCTCTAGCTTTAGATCTAGTCATCATGCCCTTACTTACATCACCAATTTTTTGATCTTCAAGATGGTTCTTCTTTACATACCTTGGTGTCTTAGGAGTCTCAGTAACCTCAATCAATTCATCTTTAGTCTCATTGTCAATCATCAGAGATTTTTTAGGTTCAGCAGTAACTTCTTTCATTTCTGTAATCTAACCACAGTCATATATTCTTTCTTCAATCTAAAACTTTTCATCTATCCTCGCATTGGCTCTTTCAATCAACTTCCTCAATCATAGATTGTAACATTTATATTATTTTCTCTTAGTATAATAACCAAGAAATATTCCTTCATCACTTCTAGCATCAAACTTGCATATCTCATTGTCTCTCTTGATATAACATTTACTACCAAATATTCTGAAATATTTCACAATACGGGTATGATCAAACCATAATTCATAAGGAGTTTTTCCTATACCTTCTCTGATCTGAATTTTGTTTAAAGTGTACACAACAGTATCAATAGCTTCTCTCCAATGAACATGTAATACATTACCTTCTAGTAGCATAGTCTTTGCAACATCTAATATAGTTCTTTTTCTTCACTCTATAATCCCATTCTATTTTGGTGTCCTAGGTGCAAATGCCTGTTTGAATATTCCATGATCTTCATAGTATCAATTTGTCATGCCCAAAAGTTGGGCAAAAACACACGAATTTTTTTTTTTAATAACGCACAAAAATAGGATACCCAAATAAACAAAGGGGTAACATATGCACGCAAAATGGTGCAAAGGGATAAACGAAACCAGAAAAGGTCTCAAGGAGAGGAATAGCTTTCACAGCTATCCTAGAGGATGTCTAAAGCTCCAAACTGGAACTGCACGCAAATCAAGGTAGTTAACTGAAAGTCAACTAGAGTTGACCAAAAGTCAACGATACACTAAAAAGGTGAAAGGTACAAACTAGGGTTCGCTTAGACCCAAAGGAAGACTCGTACATGCAAATCGAGATGGTTTGACTAAAAGTCAACTAGGGTTGACCAAAAGTCAACCGTGCCTTGAAATATGTGAGGGAGGGTCTCTAGGGCCTACTAAGCGCTATGGAAGTCAAAGGTGCACAAAATGAGACAGTTGACCAAAAAGGCAACCCATGTTGACCAAAAAGTCAACTATCTCCAAAAGGCTTGAAACTGAAACCCTAGGGTCCAAAGGCCGTAAGAGGTACTGGGTTCCAATTAACGAGACCAACGGACAAAGTTTGACCATGGTTGACCAAAAGTCAACCGTGCATGAAAAAGGTCAAAGGTGACAGAAAAAAGCTAACAAATTTAAATAAGGACAATATAGATAAATAAAATAAAAAAACTAAATTTATATTCAAGATGGATAACAAAACCTCTAATAATTAACAATCTAAAATAAAAGAAAATTTAATGATAAACTATTCTAACCTACCCTATAAAAACATTCCTTAAATAACCATCCAATCTTTATTAATACTAAAAACTAAATGAAATTTAAATAAAACATCCTATAAACCCTTATCTTCAACAATAATATACATAAATATTTACAAACCAATTCTTAAATAAAAGAATTCTAACTTTAAAATATTCTAATCAAATCTTAAACATTATTCTTAAATAAATAAATAAAATAAAAATTTTAAATAAGTAAAAAAATGATAAAGAAATAAACTAAACTAAACTATACCAATTAAGTCCAAACCAAATTCTAATTTATATTAATATAAAAATATCCTAACTAAATCTTAACATTTATAAGATTTCATGAGATGGAAAAAAAATGATCTAATCTACCCAAATCTTATTTTTAAAAAAATATCCAAATCTAAATCAAAACGCCATAATTATTTATATGACGAAAACGAGTTAATAAAAAAACAACAAATAAAAAAAAACCCTAAGCGAACTATAGAAAGAGCGGCGGCCGAGATCTACAGATGACGGCGGCGGCAGACTATGTCGCAGAGCGACCGCGCAAGAAAGGGGACGGGCGGTGAAAACGGAGGAGGGTGAGCAGCTGCAAGGGGAGCGGCACGGTGGTGGCCGCAGGTGGCGGCACCACCGCCCGACGGGGAAGGGGTAGTGGGGAGCGCCGGCCAGCGGCGGCTCCGCCCCACTGTTTACACAGTGGGCAGCCCGCGTGCTGCGCGGCCCCCTTCACACAAGCAGAGGGTACAGGGGGGGTTTCGACCCTCCCCAAAATAATTATATATATATA